>PVJI01001014.1:0-142133 GCA_004026765.1 Micronycteris hirsuta
GATAACAAAATTCAGATGTTTAAAGAATTCAGGAACAGAGAATCAAGAAGTGAAATCATGGTGTTGACTCTATTTGAACAGAGAGCAATACGACCATGAGAACTATAAAGAACTGAATGTGCTCGCAGTAACCTGGACGATATAAAAACGATATAATTCACAACAGGGAAGAGGGGAGGAAGAATATCCCTATTCTTCCTTCACACTGACAGTAGATACATACTTTCTAAATTTGAAGCATGTAACGACCCCAATATCTTAATGTTTTTAATGTTGACACCTGTGTTTTGTTTTTATTAACCTTAGAGATGAATTTTAGGAAATGAGTTTTCCTGTGATAAAGAGACATGTGAAGTTTGACAACTCCCTCAATTTCACTTCCTTCTATTTTGATTACATTAAAGTCAAGAAAGTTTAATATTTTAATTACAATAGCATTTATAGTTACCGTTTTTACAAATGTATTTTTATCTTTCTTTCTAGGTACCTATCCATCAGCAATATTTTATCTGCCCACACGCAAAAACGGTTGCATATGCATCAGTGGTGTCTAGAATGTTGTTTAATATTGACAACACAAGTTCAATGCTTATATTTCTAGATTTCTTTCTTGCCTAAATTACTTCAAAAGGGCATGGATAATTTTTTTTAAAGAGTTTCTTTGTTTTAAGATTTTTATTTATTTATTTTCAAAGAGAGGGGAAGGGAAGGAGAAAGAGAAGGAGAGAAACATCAATGTGTGGTTGCCTCTCACACCCTCCACACTGGGGAGCTGGCCTGCAACCCAGGCATGCGCCCCGACTGGGAATCGAACCGGGACCTTTTGGTTCCCAGCCCACGCTCAATCCACTGAGCTACACCATCCGGGCAGGGCATGAATACTTTTTAAAAAGTAATATAGCAAAACAAATATAAGAGTATATAGATAGTAGTTAGTTGTAGATGACGGAAATAACATTTTTTTCCTTTGGATTTTTATGTATTTTTTAAGTTCAAAAAAATTTAGCCAAGCTTTACACCAGAACATGAAAGATATTTTTTACCTAGAGAAGGCATGTGCTGACCCCTCACACATGCGTTCAGTTCCATTGCCTTAGGTGGCAAATGGCAGAGGCCAAGGAGCAAAGCACATCTGGCGTAAAGTGCTTTAGAGAGATCCCTCCCTCCCTGCCTTTGCTTCTTTGCTTTTTCCTAGCTTCTGGACTGCCAGCAATCCTTGGCATTCCTTGGCTTGTGTATGCACCACTCCAGTCTCTGCCTTGGTTCTCACGTGGCCTTCTTCTCTCTGTGTGTCTTCTGTGCATCCAAATTTGCCTACTTTTTAAGGATAACATTGGGTTAAGGTCCACATTAATCCAAAATGACCTAGTCTTAGCTTGACTGTTGTCTGCAAAAACCTTATTTCCACAAAAGCTCAAATTCACAGAAGTGAAGACTTGAACATTTCTTTTTCAGAACAACCTATAACAAGTGGTTTGCCTTCAACAGATAATATTGGAAGTAGAAGAGATGGTAATAACTTGTAATACAGTTTTTTAGAGAGGTCATCCATGGATCTTTGGTCTACCTTACCAGGGTTTTTTTTGGGGGGGTTAGGAAACTTGGGGAGAATCCTGAAAGGTGAACACAATAGACACAAAAGTAACATAATGAGTTGCATAGGTTTTATAATGGGAGAAGGCCTATTGTTGCAAGGAGGCAGAGAATAAAGAACAGATGGAGGAAATAAAAGCAAATTTGCCTTTAGCATAAGTATCATCCAAGACACAAATTACAGGCCTACTTAAAATAGATTGGAAAATCCTATTTTAAAATTAATGAAAGACTGAGGCAAAAACATTTAGAATATATATTTTAGGATTCAAAGTTCTAATTATATTTAATGCATAGTAAAATATTCCAAATGTATAGAATTGACTTGTGTAACATATAAATAGTAATGTTCCAACCCATTATGTTCTTCTATGCACTGAATAGTAAATAAGTTTTATTTACTTTACATTTGTTTCTTTTAAAAATGAAAACTATTAAAACATAATACTGAAAATTATTTTATGTTATTTTTAAGTATATTTTATTGATTATGCTGTTACAGTTTTTCCAATTTTTTTCTCCCCTTTACCCCCACTCTGCCCTGCACCCCCTGACCCTCCAACATTCCCCCCTCCCACAGTTCATGTCCATGGGTGTACATATAAGTTCTTTGGCTTCTCTGTTTCCTATACTATTCTTAACCTCCCTCCATCTATTTTATGCCTACTGATTATGCTTCTTATTCCTTCTACCTTTCCCCTCCCATTCTCCCCTTCCCTCCCCCTACTGATAACCATCCATGTGATCTGCACTTCTCTGGTTCTGTTCCTGCTGTTTGCTTACGTTTTGTTTTTGTTTTTTAGGTTCAGTTGTTGAAAGTTATGAGTTTGTTGTCATTTTACTGTTCACAGTTTTTGATCTTCTATTTCTTAGATAAGTTCCTTTAACATTTCATATAATAAGGGCTTGGTAATGATGAACTCCTTTAACTTGACCTTATCTGGGAAGCACTTTATCAGTTCTTCCATTCTAAATGATAGTTTTGGTGGGTAAAATAATAGGTTATTGCCTTTCACGACTTCAAATATTTCTTTCCAAACCCTTCTTGCCTGTAAGGTTTCTTCTGAGAAATCACCTGATAGTCTTATGGGAACTTCATTATAGGTAACTCTCCCCTTTTCTCTTTCTGCTTTTAAGATTCTCTCTTTATCTTTAATCTTGGGTAACTTAATTATGATGTGCCTTGGTGTGTGCTTCCTTGGGTCCAATGTCTTTGGGATTTTCTGGGCTTCCTGGACTTCCTGGAAGTCTATTTCCTTTGCCAGATTGGGAAGTTTTCCTTCATTATTTTTTCAAATAAGTTTTCGATTTCTTGATCTTCCTGTTCTCCTTCTGGCACCCCTATGATTCGGATGTTGGAGCCCTTAAAGTTGTCCCATAGGTTCCTAAGCCTCTCCTCATTTTTCTTAATTCTTCTTTCTTCATTCTATTCTGGTTGGATCTTTATTTCTTCTTTTTGTTCTAAATTGTTGATTTGAGTCCCGGTTTCCTTCCCTTCATTGTTGGTTCCCTGTATATTTTGCTTCACTTCACTTTGGGTAGCCTTCATTTCTTCCTTCATTTTGCAACCAAGCTCAATCAGTTCTGTGAGCATCCTGATTACCAGTGTTTTGAACTCTGCATCAGATAGGTTGTCTATTTCCTCATTGCTTACCTTTTTCTGGAGTTTTGACCTGGGCCATATTTCTTTGTCTCAGAGCATCTGTTATGTTGTAAGGGGGCAAAGCCTTAGGTATTCACCAGGGTGAAGCATCCCTCTTTGCTGCATTGTGGTGCTGTCTATGGGGGAGGGGTCAGAGAGGGAAAAAATGCCTCTCATTCACTCCGCTTTAGCCCCACTTTCCAATGAACTCTCCTGTGAGACTGGGGGTTCTCCCGCTGTTACAACCTCCAAGTATTTTATAGCTAGAGGTTTTGAGTCTTTAGATTCCTGTTCAGCCAGCCCCACCTCACCAGTGGGGTCCACCGCCTTGCTGAGTTGTCTCTGCTCGGCTGCCCATCTCCCATCTCCGCCCCTGCTACTGGTCTGAATGAATGTTTCTTTAACTCCTTGGTTGTCAGAGTTCCATGCAGTTTGATTTTCTGGCACCCTGGTTGTTTGTTGTTTTTTAATTGGTTGTTATCCTTCTTTTGGTTGTGCAAGGAAGCAAAGCATTTCTACCTATGCCCTCATCTTGGCCAGAACCTGAAAATTTTTTAAAAGGGAAAAAAATCATCCTAGCTGTCTTGCTATCCTAAGACCAAAACTATTATTTTTTTGCATATCATCTGCATCTTTTTCCACTTGTACCAATATTTTCACATATTTGCAAAAAATCAAGGGTGTAAACTTTTAAATAAAAAGTAAAAAATAGAAATCATGTATAATTAAGGAATTCAGTTACAAAAATTAATTGCTTTGTTATTTTCATGTTAAATGAAATCCATAATACCCAGGGGAGTTTTCTAGGTCTTGTCAGCTGCTTCTTGGAATCTTCCTTCATAATTGCTGATACTGTTCTTATAACTGTTCTGTTTCACAAAGGCAGTTATTCAAAACCAAGGCTGCAGTACAACCACCCAAGCTACCAGGCCTCAAACATTATTATCAGCCATTTCACTGATCTCAATGAGTCTAAGGTATAATAATTATAAATTGAACACATAACTTCTGTGAGTAATCATCATTCATGATACATAGATTAGCATCAAACTCTATATAAACTTGATGCAAAAGATTATCTTTAATTCAGGCTCAAATGTCCCCAAATGAAAATCAACCAGAGCCCGGGCTGGTGTAGCTCAGTGGATTGAGCGCGGGCTGGGAACCAAGCGGTCCCGGTTCGATTCCCAGTTAGGGCACATGCCTGGGTTGCGGGCCAGGTCCCCATGAGGGCCATGTGAGAGGCAACCATACATTGCTGTTTCTCTCCCTCTCTTTCTCCCTCCCCTACCCTCTCTCTAAAAATAAAATAAATAAAAAGAAAATCAACCAGAGATGTTACACAGAGGCAGATATGCCTAGCAGTTAAGAATGAGCTTTGACTTGGAACAAGCTGGGTTTGGATCTGGACTCTTCTTGCTGGCAGGTAAAGGTGCTTCAGTGGTGAAAATACAACTCAAATCATAGGTTTCTTAGAATGTTGTAAGATCAAAAGAATGCCTGACATTTAGACCTTCAGTTATTGAATTATTCCACTGAACGTTGAATTGAATATTGAATTCTTTAATTGTTGAATAAATATTAAAAAACTAGCAGGTACTACAGAGATGCTACTCTGTAATGCATGCTGTTGGCCCAACTGGTCCAACTCTGGTCACTGGAATCATGATTGTAACCACTGCTCTGGTCTACCTGATAGTTGTGTTTACCTTTAATAAGACTCAAATGTGCATTTTCAAGCCACGATTTTATCATGATAGTAAGAATTAGTAGTTATAAATCATAAAACTCAAAACATGAAATAACTGTTACTACACATTTAACTTAAGTGTACATGCGTTTGTGTAGATAGATAAATATGAGGTCTGACCAGAAAAGGTCCAGCCATTATTAATATAACGAGGATGGTTTGTGTAACATGGATGTAACTTGGCAGTCAAGGAGAGTAGATTGCAATGTGCATGCATGAACAATGACGACTTCACTGTAGTAGTCAGTGGGGGCAGTAGATGCCACTGAGTGAGCATGTGTACTGTGTGGCTGTCACATTCAAAATGACTGGACGAGTAGAGCAATGACTCTGAATCAAATTTTGCCTGAAGCTTGAACATTCCTCTGTGGAAACTGTTTGGATGCCTCAGAAGGCCACAGCTTTGGACAACCAGTGATTGGCAGCTTCGTCACATAAACGTGTCTGCTCCTGCATCATGTCTCCTGGAGTTTTTTGGCGAAACATCAAATCACCCAGGTGACTCAGCCCCACCTATAGCCTAGATTTGGCACCCTGCAACTTCTGGCTTTTCCCAAAACTAAAATCACCTTTGAAAGGGAAGAGATTTCAGACTGTCAATGAGGAAAATATGATGGGGCAGCTGATGGCAATTGGGAGAACTATGTGAGGTCCCAAGGTGCCTACTTTGAAGGGGACTGAGGTGTCATTGTCCTACATACAGTGTTTCTTGTATCTTCTTCAATAAATGTCTCTATTTTTCATATTACATGGCTGGATATCTTTGGGACAGGCCATATGTATGTGTGTGTGTGTATACACACACAGTAACTACAATTAATAGTGGGTTGGCCAAAAAGTCGGCTTAGTTTTTTTCCATTCAATGGCTCTAGTAGTGCTTAGTTATCTTTGAAACAATTTTGTTAGATTGTATTGTGACAGTTGACATACCAGCCATTTAAAAAAGAAATATCAAAATTGGTGAATTTTTGTGCAGCCATTTTAATGTTGAAAATGGAAGAAGATATGCAACATTTTTTACCTAGTATGCTTTAAAATGCAATTGAAACACAAAAAAAGATTTGTGCAGTATATAGAGACGGTACTGTGACTGATTGAACATTTCAAAAGTGGTTTGCAACGTTTCTTGGTACTGTTGACATTTTGACACTGTTGACGAAAATTCTTTGCTGTGGGACTGTCTTGTGCATTGGAAGATGCTTAGCAGCACCCCTGGCCTCTACCCACTAGAAGCCAATGGCAGGAGATAACTGACATACTCAAAATATCCAAATCAATAAAGTTACTGGTGAAAATGAAAAATGTGTCTTTTATTTTATGGAAGAAACTAAATGGACTTTTTGGCCAACCCAATATATCGTCATAAGCATAGTGTGGTCCAGAACTTAATTTCAGTCCTTCTCAGTTTTAACTTCAGGCAGATGAGGCGAATGTTTTGATCTGGTACCAATCTTTCTCTTCTTTTATCGTCCAGGCTCAGGTGCTGTTCTGTCTGCTTGTTTATGTTGACCTGTGACAGGTTTGTTGTTTCTTCTTGGTCTGGGAATATGGATCTTAGACTGCAATTACTCAAAGTCCATGCAAGTGTTGATTGATGGTATTTCTCTGTTTTTTGCACTGTTTCAAACCTTCGTCATAGGTTCTCTTTAGAAATAAACCCATAACCGTTCCAAGCTGTCTGACGCATCTGCCTCCTGCCTTTTGGGTGATAATTCGCCTGCATGAAAGGCTTCGCAGAGGCTAATCCATTTCGGCCGACTCTTGACACCTGTCAGGAAGACCATGGAGTGGGGGAGGGCATTCCAGGAGAAGGAAGAGCCTGAAAGTGCTGCAAACACGTTTTGTGTCCACTGCTCTGGTTAGCAGGAAAGTAGCAACAGATGAGGGTGGACAGGGCCCAGATTATGACGAGCTTTACATACCATGCTAAAGACTTAGAATCCCACACTGCCGATGTAGGCGTACACATGAGGAGCCACGGCACACACCATGGCTTTATGTTGCTGTTCGTATTACATTGGCAAAAAAGGGCATCTTAAGTATTATTCCTTCACTACCTCTACTTTCTCTGCAACACACTGCAATGGCTTGTGCTCCACCAACTCCTCTCTATTTCTCTACACTAAATTCATGCATTCTTCTCTTTATTGCCAATGTCTCTCACTCATCAGTGCTTTTTTATTTACATGCGTGTGTCCCCTACTAGATCCTAAGTGTATTGACTCACTTGTGAACACAGTCTATAGCCTACAAGAAGGTAAGTATTCAATAAATTCACTATTGCACTCATTCAGCATTTACTGAGTGCCTACTCTGTGTTACTTGGGAACACTGCTAAAGGCGCTGAATATGGGACTGTGAACGAAGAGAAAAATCCTTGCTCTCTTGAAGTCTGCATACTAAGAGTCACACAATAAATCAGGAAGCCAGTAAATAAATTGGTAAAATTTTAGTATCAGATAGCGATGAGGGCTATGGCAAAAAATAAACCAGGGAAATGAATTGAGACTGTGATTTTACGTAGGGCCATCAGAGAAGGCATCACTGTGAGGCTGATATTAGAACATAGATTTAAAAAATGGGGGAGCAAGCTGTGTGGAGATCTAGAGCAGGGGGAGGGGGAAGGCTGTAGGTAGAAGGAACTGACAGAGGAAATCCCTATGACAGGATGTGCGGGTGTTCAAGGGCTAGCAGAGGCCAGTACAGCCGGGACAGCGAGCCCGAACGGATCAGGTCAGAGAGGCTAACTGGCGTGAGAAGGAGGGTGGCGGTTAGGTAGGTTCTGAAAGGCTGCTTACAGGCCAGTGTAACTACCTTGGCTTTTACTCTGACTGGAATGGGAAGCCATTGAGAGATTGTGAGCAGAGGAATAGCGTGATCCAACTTGTTAACTAAACGTGGTAACTTTGGCAGGTGTGCTGAGAACAACGTGAAGAAGGGCGCATGCTCTTCTGGGGGACAGAAGAGGCGGCTCGGGCCAGTGTGGTATCGGTAGATGTGGATGCAGAGACGTGCTGGACGCTGCACTTCATCTGAAGTCGTTTTTATTCAACCGGATTTGCTAATGGTCGACCAGGAGCAGGGAGAGGATGAGAGGAATTAAGAACATCTCCAAAGTTTCAGCATGAGCAATTGGGAACGTGGAGTTGCTGTTTACTGAGATATGTTCAGTGGCCATTTAATTCTCTGTCCAAATGATGACACTTCTCAGAGTGAGAGGGAATGCTATGCACTTGAGAAATCATGTGTAAATCGGGACTGCCCTGGAAAGTCTGTTCATCCTGGAGCAGTGGTTATCAGGGGCGATTTTTCCCCCCAGACATTTTTGGTGGTCATGTCTAAGTGGCTGCTACTAGCACCCAGAGGGGAGAGGTCACAGATGCAAAGGACAGCACCCCATGTCAAAGAATTATCGGGTGCAAAATGCCAACAGTGCCAAGGTTAGGAAACCCTGCCCTAGAGATAGGGAAGAGAATGAGGCGGCCAGGATTACTGAGATGAACTGAGATGAAGATCAATGTGATTCTCGGAGAGATAGATTATGAGGATGCCTATTTCTTCACTTGTTTATCATTCTCTCCAGCCTACTTCTAAAAAACATATAAGGCCAGCAAAGCATTAAGAGATTATACAACTGAAAGAATCTGTTGAGCTAGTTAGCCTTAATGTTACGACCAGGGTTTTGGTGGGACCCTCACCTACTCCTCAGCTATCCTTTCCTGTACCGAAGGCTCAATTCAGCATGACACCATGGTGCGGGGGCCTCTTGCATTTTCAGAGCATATAGATAAGAAAAGGAAGTTCAAATGCAACTTCAAGGAAAATGATGGCCGTGATCACAACCCACCTAAATATAGTTCGCTGAAATTGATCTCACAAGCAAAGTTCCTTCCTATTCACAATAGGTAGGTAAACCTTTCAGGAAGAACAAGATTATCAAGTGAGATGCTCGAACTCATTTTTATCTCTACTCCATCTTCTCTCCTAAGCAGAATAAAATGAACAAATAAGTGAAAACACCATGAAAACAAGTGGCAGAACTCAAGAGGCAGACTGCCTGCTCTCTACAGCCACCCAAATTCCTCTCCATCTGTTTGGACCACCTGTGAAGTGATAACTAAAATCTCATGCTAGCTGGCATAAAAGCATTTTTTTAGTCCCAGTGTAGATCCTTGCAGTTTTGTTCTTCCCTTCTTCCCGCCCCCAAATGTAGTCACTAAATGAGGCAACTCCAAAAGTTGGATATATCTGAATGAGCCTATTGCTTTCTGAGCAGCTGGAATCTGAGAGTAACTTTCCAACTATTAAGCTAATAAAGCTCATGAAAACGTTCAAACTGGCCCTAGTTCTCTGCATTGAGGTTTAAGAGACAAGGGTTTATAAACTCAGACCCTTTCGTCTCGATTTTCCTCTGTGATCTTCTAATGGGGTCCCAAGCTTCAGCAGATTGGGCCAAAGTGCCCTTCTGCTTGTGCCTAACTACTGAGAGGTACCTACAAGGGGGTTTTCTTTCTTTCTCTTTTTTGGTAGAAATTATATCAAGGCTTAGTGCTGCGCTAGCCTGCTCCTTCTTGTAGTTTATATGCAGGCACACAAGGGCATTTACAGCTTTTACATAACAAGAAACCGGGCAAGGGAAGAGTGTGTACACATTCAGAACTCTGCCCTGTGCGTGGAATGTGACAGAAACAAGTTTAAGCAGGACTGTGCCCCCAAAGATGGGGAACTTAGAGAGAGTGTGTGGAGAAAGTCTGTTCCTTCAGGTCAGATTTCACGAAAAGGGAGGAAAGCTGTAAAGTATCCGTGCTTCTTGCAATTCATGGATTTCCACATTGGATTATTTGTCAGGTACCTCTGAACCCTGAAATACGAACACTGTTTCTATGTCTGTTGTGAGGGAAAGAGTTCTCCCCCAGGGCACCATAGGTACAATTAAATATCAAATAAAACCACGTAAACATTCAAGGAAGAACAAGCGAGCAAAAATACAGGGCTGCTGTGAACTCTGGGATCTTCTGAGTCGCTACTGTGTGCTCAGATGCATGCCACGGTCACGCATAGAGGTAGCGTCACAGCGGGAGGTCCAAGTGTGAGGCATGTCTACTCTCAGCCCTATGCATTTCCCCAAAGTCAAACAAAACAGGCAAAGGGGCGAGGAGGTGCCAAAAGGAGGAACACATTGTCCTTACTCGACCTTTTCCTCACTTTCATTTGAAGACAACAGGTGGTTCATTTCAGTCACAAAGAGATTCATGTCTCAATCCTGAAACCTAGACTAAGGATCATTAACAGATCAATCGGATACCTGTTTTCCCAGGAGTTAAAGACCTCCTGTTCAGAAGCCAATGCCCAAACCCTTTCGGCCCTCCAGCTTCTACAAGACTCTCTGTTAATTACTACTTGTCAATGCTTGTTAAGAACTGTCTACATCCACTTTCTGAATATACAGTGGGCAGACTTCCTGAGGTTCATCATGGAGATTGTAAACCAAGCTCACTTCATTATCTAAATGTGACAACATGAAAATATTTTTTTTTACATTTGTAAAATTCAGGAGTGCTCGTAACCTTCAGGGAAATTGGTCTTTGTTCTTGGAATATTACAAGCGTATTGCTTAAATTGTCTGTTCCAATGAATACAGAAATAGAACGGAGAGTGTGTACATATAGCATCTTGAAAAATGATTTCATATTACTTGTTGTTCTGCTTCTAAAGCATTATACAACATTGATTGAAGAGCTAACTGGAATATCATCTACCACAGCTCAGCTCTTCATCTCCCTTATGACATTTTTAAAAGGCTGTTTTTAAGACACTAGACTCAATTCATTTCCGCCCCCCAAAGGTACACTGATAGATATTTGCTCAGCTCTTGCTGCAGAAACTTTTCTCTTTGAAGGATTCTCAGTCACTGTGAACATGAAATCTTAAAGATAATTTATTCGTCTCACATATTATCTGCTCGAAGTGAGCACTAATCATAAATTCCTAAAGTAATTCATTCAGATAAGTTATAGTTAAAAGTTTAATGTACAGGGTGAGGCAAAAGTAGGTTTACAGTTGCTTGTATGGAAAATAATACAACAATTAATAAATCATAGTACAGAAATAAACTGTTTTGCACACTCACAAAGGTAGACCTACTTTGGCCTCACCCTGTATACATTCTTAGTTGAGTTAAAACTTAGCTTTAGAATCCATAATAACTGCAGAAACATTATGGAAAAAAAAGCAGTAGAACATGCTACCTATGGGCTGCCTTTAATTGAATACTTATTAAAATTTCAATATAATCCTATCCTTTTGAAATGATGAAGGTTCTTACACGATGGTTTTCAAGTCTGGACTTCTCTTTTTTTTAGCTTTTTAAAAAAATCTTTTATTTATTTATTTTTAGAGAGAGAAGGGAGGAGAAAGTTTATGTAAGTTTTTAAACTCATGATGGAAAGTAAAATAATTTAGATAAAAAATTATCTAATTGTGCCCTGGCTGGTGTAGCTCAGTGGATTGAGCGCGGGCTGGGAACCAAAGGGTCCCGGTTCGATTCCCAGTCAGGGCACATGCCTGGGTTGCGGGCCAGGTCCCCGTGAGGGCCATGTGAGAGGCAACCATACATTGCTGTTTCTCTCCCTCTCTTTCTCCCTCCCTTCCCCTCTCTCTAAAAATAAATAAAAAATAAAATCTTAAAAAAAAAATTATCTAATTGTTTTCCTGGTTCTAGTGGATCATTTTTCATAGACATTAAACAATTTTTTAAACATAGATCAGACAATAAATCTTGATAAGAATTTATATTTAAATAATAATAAAATTTATTTAGTTAGTTACTGTTTAGTTATTAGGTTAACTAGGCTTCCAGGAAAACATATTTTGGTGATTCTAAAAATGTGCCTAGTATAAATTTTAAAATTGAGCTAAAAGGCAGCAACCACTAGTAATGATTATAAGACAAAAGTTAATACAAAGGCAATAAATATAAGAAATATAGAGAGAAAATGGAAGGATTTATATTATTAAGGTTCTAATGCATCAAACGATTAGAAAGAACCAAAATAATGTTATCAGTGTTATTTCTTTAGTAAGGAAAACCATATACATAAACTGACCTTTGAAGACTGACAACTCTTTCCACCTCTCATTAACTACCACTATGCTCCCTGCTGTTTGCTACGTTAATCTATGACATTGTATGGCCAAAGGCCTACATAATTCATGCCTTCGCTATTCAGCTGTCCTTTCAATCCATTCCACACTGTGGAATGGAATTGTTTTCTCCAGATGGCCTCCATTTCCTCCTAACAAGCATCCAACAGTGTTCTGACTTCCTACAATAATATTAAAATACTTCTTCTCCCTTTCCCTTCCATTAAACTAAGCATTTCTATTTCTATTTCCTTATGTGGTGGTAACATTCTTCTAATTTCAAAGCTTTCTTATCTCCCATCTTAAAAGGTTTTTTTCTTATCACTTGGTAGGACACAATGCTCTTATATCCAGTGTTCTTCTACTTTAATACCTGGAAACGTAATAAGAATAAGAATAACCAAAAGCCTCAATAGCGAATGGCCACTGAGCATACATCAGAGACCAGGCACTCCTGGTAGAGCTCTGAGTGTATTCATTCACTTAATCGTCTCAACTACCCTGTGAGGTCAGTACTACTTTCATCACCTTTATACAGAAAAGAAACTGAGGCACAGAGCAGTGAGCTGTTTAGCCCAAGTCACAGAACTAGTGATTACAAGAGCCGTGAGTCCAAACCAGGAATCAAAAAATCTGAACCAGCCTGACTTCTCCAATTTTGATGAACAAGGAAACAGGTATTTATAGATACAAGAATAAATAGAACACTGTATTTTACATTTAAAGTGACTTTTTGATCACATCTTGGGTTACAATAATTTTTTTATCCTAGCTTGGTAGATAGTTGGGTATCACAATCATACTCGGCTTCCTTTCTTGATTCTATCCATAAAGTCGCAGATGTATACTGTGGATGTACTACAGTTTCCCTAACTGTAAACCAGGATGAACTTTGGCATGCTACCTCATTAACATGCAGTAAGAACTAATATTATAAAGTTCATAACACCTTTAAAAATTTTTTACATAGCATATTTTATCTTTTTAATTTTTTTAAAATCTTTTTTTAAAGATTTTATTTATTTTTAGAGAGAGGAGGAGGGAGGGAGAAAGAGCAATGTTTGGTTGCCTCTCGCATGGCCCTCACTGGGGACCTGGCCTGCAACCCAGGCATGTGCCCCGACTGGGAGTCGAACTGGGACCTTTTGGTTCCCAGCCCGCGCTC
The DNA here is from genome assembly GCA_004026765.1 of Micronycteris hirsuta. NCBI lineage: Eukaryota > Metazoa > Chordata > Mammalia > Chiroptera > Phyllostomidae > Micronycteris > Micronycteris hirsuta. The sequence continues at coordinate 13,294 of PVJI01001014.1, forward strand.
AATCCACTGAGCTACACCAGTTGGGCTACGTAGCATATTTTAAATAACTTCTATTAGAAGCTTTATTTTACCAAATCAATGAATCATTAAAAGTTCAGAGCCAAGAATTGTGTTTTTACATAAAGCACTATCTGGGTATTAAAAAAAAAAATTCAATGTCAATTGAAAACCTGTAGAAAAAGCTTCCTAAATCATGGATCTCATGGACATAAGTTTAAGAAAATTATACACAAAATTTCCTATATTTTTCTTTGAAATTTCCACAATAATTTCAAAATTTATTCACAGTGCCAGATGGTATGACTATTCTCCTGTTTCTTTATATATGTAGTGCCCAATTTGGCAATATGCACAAAAATCATTTAATAAATGCAGTCTGATATTAATTTGGATTAAAAAAATCAGAAACAAAAGGATAAATGGAGCCCTATAAAATGGAAATCTCTAGTTGTCTTCAGCAAATTTGCAGGTTTTGAGGTTCTCTTCATTTCCCATCTACATGTCAGTAAGGTAAGGCTGCTGGAGAAGGTCTCTAAAATAGACTTCCAAAGAAATCCAGAGGCTGTAGAGTACAGTCTCACATATCTCTGTTATACTCCTTACAATATAGTGAACAGAATCATGAGCAGGCATGGAGCATGTAGGTCATACTTACTGCACCATAAAGAGGCTAACCTTAACCTTAACCTTTATCTGGTAGGAAGCCCAATTACCTTCTCAAATAGTTACTTTCTAAAACTATACAATTACATAATACTATTTGGTTATGCAATACATTCATTTAAAACATACATAGAACCCCATGTTTTTATGAGTTTGGCCCTCAAATAAACGTATTAATCTACCCATCTCAAAACAGAGTAAATATGGAAAATCAGTAGCATTTTCTACTTATCTGTCATATGCTGTTAATAATAAAAATTCCCTTTGGAAACAAATCCTAATGGAACAATTAGGAAAAAGTTAATTTATTATGTTACCTATAATTATTTCTATAGTACTGTAGTTCAGCTTCTTAATTTTCTGTGGACTTTGGAACACTTTATATAACCTGCATATGCGTATATCACCTATCTAAAACATTTCCCAGAATATCTTACAGTTTTTTGAAAAAGTGTAGCAGGTCAGTGTGACCTGAATTATTCAGGTCTGTGACTAAAGCCCAGAGCCATCTATTAATATCAATGTAAACAGATCAAGGAGCCTTGAAGGGCACAACGCTTTGTCTTCTATCAGTGTTTCTAAGTCATCCTCAAATAGTACATACAGCACTTACCGAATTTGTCACAGTGTATGGGCTGAAGTACAGAGCGTAAAGGAGATACACAGATTTATTTTGGTCTTCATAAGTCTTGAATTGAGACTGTCCCATTAATAACTAATATAAAATGAAGCAAAAATGTTACCAGGTTACTTTTTGCCTGCAAAAGGCACAAGCCTAGGGCATTTATTTAAAAAGTCACCTAGCTCAAGACTAAATTGGATAGCTTAAAGTTAGAAACTAGGAATCAGAAGACAAGTTTCTACATCGGCAGTCAAGACAGGTTTCAATTTCATGTTTTTCCATCTTGTCCAAGTAAAGCGACAACAGGAGGTGATGATGATAAACGGGGATGTTGGGACAACCCGTGTCACAGTGTCATTGTAAGGATACAATAACACGGTGTATGTGGAAAGAGCTCGTGCGCCACGGGGCTGAAGATGAAGATGCAGGACCAGCGTGAGGCTCTGGAGGCATTCTTTCTGTAAGAAGCTGCAAAGTGAGATTTCTGGGAGTCTGGGTGCCAAGGTGAAATTCTTCTTGAATCACCCTGTAAAATGAGAATCAGCAATGAATTAAACGTGGAATTAGGACTATTACAAAGGAGTTCCAAATTTAAGTGTAACTTGAACTTCACATATAGAACACAGCCTTTTATTTGGCTTTCTGTAGAGCTCTGGTTTCTTCAGACTTTCAAAAGCCAAACAGGGCAGGACCAGAGAAGAAAATGAGTGAGTGTTGTACGAGAGAAAGAAATGTCTGCACAACATACACATGCATACACGTGTGTGGACGTGTATATGCATATACGTGAAAAAGAGACGGATGACTTGCTGGAGGAGGAAGAGCAGATGCATATGGATTCAGAGTAATTCACTTCCTGCCAGCGCCTTGACACACAACACAGGTGACACACTAACACCCTTGTGGGTTCATGTGAGGCTGGAATCATTTTTTATTCTCACTTTCCTAGAACCTGTATCTTTTGTCAGTCAGCTCATGCTAACGTATCTGGCCGGAATTCAATATGGTTTGGGGGCAAAGTCGAAACAGCCTCACACTGGAGCCCTACATGGCTCCGTGCTTACTAACAAACACTGACTATTCATATACCCTTTTTTATTCGGTGAAAATGTAACCCGATGAGGACTCTGAATGGGTGGTTGGCATTTCCATAAGATAAACCAGACACTGTTCACTTGAAAGGTTAACCTGAATGTAATTTGAAAATCTAGAATCTTGACAAAACAGTAGCCAAATATTTTTTAGATAATTAGATATCATAATTAAATAAATTATTCTTCCTAGCAAATTTATATGCCACCATTTCTTTAACTTTCAACAAAGAACAGTAAGATACACTAATCAACCTATTTTAGATTACTTTATTCAGTGTGTAAAAAATCCGTCCATCAGTTCAGGAAGTTTTGATTGAGCACGTATTATGTGCATGACATATGCTAGGCCTGGGCTACATGGTAAAGATGAAGGTGTCTCTGCCCAGGTTTAGACTTCAAGGGACAAATCCAGACAAGCAAGCAGGTCTGCCCAACAGCAGTAGGTTAGGAACAGGCAAGACTTAAGACGTTAAGTTTGTACTCAAATAATATTACCACAAGGTAATATTAGATATGCGGGCCATAATAGCTAACAAATGCCATCAGAATTTAAAGGGAAGGATGCTCTCTTATAAAAGAGAGTGATATGATCAAGGCTAATTTCATGGACGAGATTAGAAAAACGAAGACCTAGGTTGGGGCCACAGTGAAGACATAGAATAGCACTAGTTAACATGCGGAAGTGACGACTTGCAAATTCATTTCTCAGGTAAGATAGTACCTGTTCTGAGCACATTGCTTAAACAAAGGGAACTCAGAGTAGGTGAGTGACAGAAAAGGCTGACACAGTACAGTTGTACCCTATTGGGGAGGGTCCTGGAAGCTGAGCTGAATCTAGTATTTGGGGATTTAAAAAATTCCTGCCAACAATCATGATTCATTGTGATGTATTTTAATGCAGTAAAAAGAAAATCTGTCCTGAAAGATATTGGACAACTCCAACTCATCCTTCCTTCTCTTAAACCAGTCTCCCACATGCCTCTCCTGAATATACTTCGCTATTATAACATGCCCATTCATATCATAATTTTCTAGAATAAAAAAACAGATATTCAGACTTGCATTCTTAGCTTTAACTTTGGTACGTTCTTCCTCCATGTTCCTGACACCTAGTAGACGCTGTTGTAAAAAACATAAATGCCGTGTTCAGGTGAGTACTGCTACCTGGGAGGCAATACTGCAAACTGTAATATGAATATTTGTTTCATTTCGGAAGTGATATTGGCATGATGACCCTTGGTTGTTTTACCAGAACCTGGGATCAGGAACCCTTCTAATTCCTGAACAGAGAGATATTTAGGCAATGTCAAAAATAGAATGTGTGATCACAACTCTTTTCCCCTCTTTCAATCATTGGTGGTTTTAATCAGACAGATCTGTGCCTAGCGCCGTGGAATGTCAGAACTGGAAGGGGCCTTTGTCCAACTCTGTTTATTTTAGTGGATCAAAAACGGTCCGGAAAGGTGAAGTGACTTGCCTAAGGAGACGCAGTTAACTTTTTCTATAGCCAGGACTAGAACACACATCGCCTAGATTCCAGTTTTTTTCCCTCACATCAAAAGTTACATCTTACCAAATCTCATTGTTTTAAATTAATGTAAAAATAGAACATCAGTGCCTTGGCTGGTGTGGCTCAGTGGATTGAACGTGGGCTGCGAACCAAAGGGTCGCCGGTTCGATTCCTAGTCAGGGCACATGCCTGAGTTGCAGGCCAGGTTCCCAGTGAGGGCCACATGAAAGGCAACCGCACATTGATGTTTCTCTCTCTCTCTTTCTCCCACCCTTCCTTTAAAAAAAAAAAAGAAAGAAAAAAATAACATCAGTAATTTCTCATGGTATCACAAGGCAGCAGGGTTTCTCAAGGTCAGCACTACTGACTGGGACCAGGTAATTCTTCATTGTGGGGGTTCCCCACACAATCATTGGAACATGATTGCTGGCGTCACTGATCTCTACCCACTAGGTGTCAGCATCACCACCCCACCCCCTTGGCTTTGACAACCAAAATGTCTCCAGACACTGCCAAACGAACCCTGAGGGAGAGGGGTACAAAACCAGCCCTGGTTGTGTTGCCCTACCCCAACATCTTCCCGCTCCACATATGCCTCTAGAATAATTCCTTCCTAACCAGTCTGACCTGACCTAACCTAAGGGCCTCATTCCAAGAATCAAATACCTCTAATCTGACAGCAGAGGGCCTTCCCCAGGTGTTCAAGTTTCTCTTGCAGTTGGAATCTAGTTTTTCTAGGTTAGCCATGGTCATAGGTCCTGCCCTCATCTACTCTATTCATTATTCCAACATGCATTTGAGTGCCTATTATATGCTAGATATTGGGCACTGGGCACACAAGTCTCTAATCTTTAAAGTCCAGTTTTCTGTGGGAGACAAATATGTAAATGAACACCTATGAGTCTTATGATGAGCATTAGGAGAAAGGTGTGTGCAGAGTACTACACAATTAGGGAGTATATTTCATTCACACTGAAGGTGGCCAAAGAAAGTGCCAGCTAAGCCATATCTTCAAGGACACGTCAGGATGCACTAGGTAGGGAAAGGGGAAGGCTTGCCAGGCAGAGGGAGGAGTGTGTCAACATGGGCTGAGAAATGAAGCCGGAGAGTAAGCAGGGTCCAGGGCTAGAGGGGCCAATTATACCATGCCAAGGAGTTTGGAACTGATCTTGAAGGTAACTGGAAGCCAGGGCAGAGTGTATACAACTTGTATTTTAGAAAGATCTGAGATACAGACAATGACAAATATGGAGGATTTGAAGTAGGAGCACAGGCCACCTCAAGAGAAACATCCGATGTACTGTTCAGCAAAAGAATAATCACGCCAGATTTCAGTCTTGCGAATCCCAGCATGGGAGGGATTCTTATCTTCAGAGCATTGCCACAAACTGGCAAAAAGAGGAAAGACCCACAAATCCACAACCATACAGTGGGACAGCCCTTTCTTCCAGACAGGAATGTGGGCAGGGGAAACCTTTTACCACCAAGGCAAGAAGAATAACCTTTCCCTCTGGAATCTAAGACTTCACAGAGAGGTTGATTTCCAGATGGAAATTCAAAATACAGGGGTGGGCCAAAGTAGGTTTACAGTTGTAAGTATGCGAAACAGAGTTTATTTTTGCAGTATCATGTCTTTTTTTTTTTTTAGATTTTTTTTTATTTTTAGAGAGAGGGGAAGGGAGGGAGAAAGAGAGGGAGAGAAACAGCAATATATGGTTGCCTCTCACATGGCCCTCATGGGGACCTGGCCTGCAACCCAGGCATGTGCCCTGACTGGGAATCGAACCGGGACCCTCTGGTACCCAGCCCACGCTCAATCCATTGAGCTACACCAGCCAGGGCTGCAGTATCATGTCTTAATTATTGTATTATTTTTCCACAGGACTGACTGTAAACCTACTTTGGCCTACCCCTGTATGTTTCCCAGAAAGAAAAATGATAAATCTTGCTATTTTTAAATATATGGTTCAGGTAATTTATGAGTCAGAGGTGTTTTGCTTGCATGTGTGTATTGGCTGTTGAACATATCATTGTTTCTACAGGAATACGAATTCCTGATCGACTTTCAGAACACAATCCATTTGCCAGCTATGACCTGTGCATGCCTATGCAGAGAATGTACAAGCACAAATGACAGTGGTAAAATGCACCAGACAAGTTGTGATTACAACTCTTCCATAAAGAAGGGAATCTGGGGCAATTTAAGAGCAATGCTGCTGACCACGTAAAAATGCAAATTGAACTGAGCTCTAGGAGACTGTTCAGGCCCTGCCCGGGCTAAGCAATTCTACTTGCTCTCCTAGGGCCTGCCACAGAGCAGGTGCCCCAGCAGTGTTTGGAAAAGTGAAGTAGATGCACTGCAGTGGGTCTCCAAATACACATGCCTCCTGGTTATAAATGAGATGGAAAAAAATTTCTGGTTCAATGAGGAGCTGAGATAGGGCTTGCAAAAAAGCAAGGAAGAGACAGGCAGCATGTATTTGTCCAGGGCAATGAAGTGAGCTAGTAAGTCCCTGCATCTGTGCTCATGGGACAGAAATGCCTCCTTCTTAGGAGCAGAAGGGGTAACTAGGAACATGAGGTACCCTTGATTAACTCACAATCACGTCTGTTAATTCATAATTATGTCAATAGAGGGGATCAAGTTAAATAAATTAATGTTAGTTCCATGTCCTGTCGCATATTTGCTTTAAGAGCTGATATGAAGCTGAAACATGGTGGCCTCCTTCTTCTGATTAATCCATCACTCAGAAGGCCCTAGCTTCCTACAATTCTTCATAAAATTCCATGGTTTTCATTAGCCATCATCAAATCTAGTTGAACCTTCTTTAAAAGGGCCTCATTTTGCATTTCATGACTGCCCTGACCTATCTCTTGCCTGAGTTTCAACCCACCTTGATTGCAGAGGGCAAATTTACCTTCTTAAAGCAATGCTTTGATTATGCTATGCCTCCTTTCAAAAACCCTCTCATCACCTTGCAGAATAAAGTGCAAACCTCTTGTCTGCCTTTAAGGCCTGGTAGAGTCCGCACCTGTAAATTCCACCCACCCCCACCACTTCTGTATATCAGGCAATATGCTATCCTTAGTGCTCTCTGAATAGGCTGTCCTCATTCCTCCACTCTGCTTGGCTCAGACTGCAGAAGCCTGAAATCCTCAATTCTTCCCTCTCTACCTTAAAAGCACATTTCTGAGTCTGATCCTACTCAGCGAAATAGAAGTCTGAGTTCATTTCAGCCTGGGCCTCCTCACTGCTCTCCATTCTAATTCCACGCACCTCTGTCCTCCACCCTGTGGCTACCTATACCCCACCCATGACCAAGAGTGACAAAGGGATGAATGACCCAAGGCCCTAGAAAGGTGTCTGGCACAACTTAGGAGCTCAACAAATATCTGTTAATTTTGTTGAAGAAATTCAACAGACCAAATATTTGACATTGTTAATTTAAGATTACCACCCACTTTTCCCCTTAGGCCAGGGACTTTCCTCCCCCCAGGTAAGAAAAAGCAGCTAAATATTTTAACTTTGATAAAGTTAGCTGTGACATATGAAAAGCAGAACTTCCTCTTTAGTCCTTCAAGAAATGAGAACTCTCTAACCCCCCACCCCCCAATGCCCCGACTACTGAATTTCAAGTTACTTTAAAATAACGGACCCGGACCATTTCTTACTAAATAAAACGTTGCATCTTCTCTGCAGTTGCAAAAGAAACCTTACCTCTAGACAGCCAAGTCATCAACAAATTCTCCACACGAGAAAAATGTTTTTTTAAAATGGAGATGTGAGCATAAAACACCTACAGGCAGGAAGAGAACAACAGGTGCTCCCTGCAAACACTAAACACCCAAACGAACCTTCTGAGCGAGCCAAAAACGTTTAGCCTACAAAATGTTCTTCCGCTGTTGTTTCAGGGGCTTTTCGATAGCAAAAATGCCCCCTCTCCTTGGCCTTGCCGTTTCTCGTCCACCACTTACTACCGAGTGCATGTCAGACTTATCTGGGCGCAAACTCTGTCGTACACAGTCACCTCGCTCAGCGACCGGCGCAACCACGTTTCCTTAAATCAGAGCCCCGCGGACTCTGCTTGTGAACTACATTACCCAGCGGCCCCCGCGCCCTTCGCAGGAAGGACGTCTGCGCACAAGATACTCAGTTCCAAGTTTGGAGCTTTTAGCTGCCAGCCCTGGCCCATCATGTAGCTGCAGCACAGCCTTCCCTAACGTTGCAACTGGGGGAAAAATCACTTTCCAGTCTGTTTTGCAAGGTGTGCATTTCCATCTGGATTCCCTGAAAGTCCATCTGCTGCATCGGTCAAGAGAAACTCCACTTGCATGAAGATTGCACGCCTGCAGCTTGCATCTTTGTTGCAAAACTAGCTACAGAAGAGAAGCAAGGCAAAGTCTTTTGTGCTCCCCTCCCCCATCAAAGGAAAGGGGAAAATGTCTCAGCCGAAAGGTAAGAGCCTATTTGCATTAATTGCAAAAATGCAAAGGGTTGTGCATGCATTTATGAATGCATGGATGCAATTTTCGCCTAGCGATTGCATGTTTAAGTTTGAGGTTTTCCACAGCTCAGTTGCATTTCCTGTTTAGTGTGTGTCTTTTTTTTTTTTTTTTTTTTTTTTTTGCAGACACAGAGAGTTCCTGTAAGGCAGGGCTTGCAGTTCAGCTGTGCATTGACGTTATTTGCATTCTTCTACTAGGATTACTGAGCTCTTTTTGCCTTTTGCACAGTCAGGAGAGATAGAGCAGGTTGGTAGCGTCTAAATGTGCAATGCTTTATATAATTGTAAAATTCTTTAGTATGCACGCATATTGTAAGTAATTTTCTGTGGAACAGAAATACAAACTTTTAAAAAGTCTGTGGGTGAAGATGAAAGGTAAAACTTGAGTTAAACTAGTAGGAAATTAATGTAATCTTATATTCCGTTGGGAATGAGCCGGTTGCTGTGCCAGTATTTAGCTAAATTTCCATTGATACGCTTTGAACATTTAGCAACTTTTGATTTTTAAAGGAAGCAAAGGTGAAGTATGAATAATAGCATATGACAAAAAAAGCAGACAAGAAGTCTTTCTCTTCTGAGATTTTGCACTTTACACCAATTGCTTATTGGCTCACAGTATTTAGAAGCAGCAGTGAGGACATTAATGTTTTATGTTTTCCCATTTGGGAGATGCGTTGCATCTGGGGCAGGGGCTCAGGAATATTGGGAGAAAAACTGTTCTTTGAAACATTACACCAACATCGAGGGATTGTCCTGTTTCATTAGCAACCATAATGAAATCTTTTACGTGTAATGGCATATATTTAGTTAGCTATAATAGGTCAGAAGTTCAGGATTATGGTTTTCTTTATGTTTTTTCTGTTTCTAATTTTTTTTACACAGTTGTATTTTGGAAGCCTAATGCCATGCTAGGAAGGGGACTAAAAAATAAAATTCTGATATGGCATCAGAGAGCTGAGGGAGTGCTGGCTGTCAGGTCCTATAGGACCCTAAGTCACTTGTTTCAGAACAAATCCTTTACCGCAGAGAAGACGTTTGCCAAATGAGAATGTATGCACTGAAGAAGTGAGTTAAGCACTAGGTGAGTTAGGCTACCTGGGGCACTGTAAGTAAGTATGCATTGTAAGTACGTAGGTGAAGACCTGATGAAATTAAAGTGCCTCATAAGCTTTCTGCCACTTTTTTGAGAGCTGTTGCACCACTTTTTAATTCTACCAGTTGGAAATAATACATCTGACCCCCCAAAGAAAGTGATATATATTCTAAAGAAAGTGATACATATAGTTCGAGGTGGGGCTCTGCTTTTCTTTGAGTGTTAGGGGAGCATGAAAATCTAAAAACCTGAGTGCTGAAGAACCCAGGAATTGGCATTACAAAGTTCAGAGGTTCCTTAATATAGGGGAAATCTACAGTCTCATTGAGCAGAAAAGTAACAGCTTACAAGGGACATTCCGTGCTTTGATGTATTAAAGAGACGGCATCTAATTAGTTTGTATTTAGTATATATTCACTCATTCAATTCAGTTTAATATATTGTATAAACATATTATGACATATATGGATATGTATGTGTATATGTGTGAGCGTATACATACATGCATATATATATATATATATATATATCCCCCTACACTGCATAGGATTTGGGTGCGTACAAAAATATTTAAAATGGCCCGGCTGGTGTAGCTCAGTGGATTGAGTGTGGGCTGGGAACCAGAGGGTCCCGGTTCGGTTCCCAGTTGGGGCACATTCCTGGGTTGCGGGCCAGGTCCCCAGTGAGGGCCATGTGAGAGGCAACCATACATTGCTGTTTCTCTCCCTCTCTTTCTCCCTCCCTTCCCCTCTCTCTAAAAATAAATAAATAAAATCTTTAAAAAAATATTTAAAATGTAGTCGTTTGCATCAGGGAACTTACCATGTAGTTGATGAAAGAAAGCAAGTCAGTATAATACTAGATAATTGCATAGACAGTGAAGAGAAATGGCAAAGTTGGATTTTAAAGATAAAAGTGATTTTCTCTCTGGTAGATAGTCAGGAAAGTTTCATGAGAAAGATGGTGTTATAGAGATCTTATCTTTGGATCTTAGGGTCTAAATTAAATCAGGTTCCTGTTTGCATTTTTTTTTTTTTTTTGGATATACTCCTAAGGTAGCTCCCTTCTAGTAGAGCAAGTTTTTGACTTGGGAAGCTAACAAAGATAGTAGCATGGTATGCTTCCATTATGGGTATTCCCATAATAAATCAGTAAGTTTTCTTAATTGGGTCCCATTTGGAAGGTGCATCTGGTGTGAACATGGGGTTCCTGGCCAAAAGGAAAATTACTGATAGAAAGAAGTAGGTGATCATTTCTGAAATGGCAAAGGAGCCTTGGCCTGGACTTTAAATGTGGAATTGGCCTGATTCAGCTACGTATTCTCAAATGGCCAAGACATTTTCTGCAGTACCAAAACTTCTTTGTAATGTTAGCACCAAATGGAATGGAAGGAAAAGTGAAAGGTGGATACAACCTCTTAGCACTGAAGAATTTAACAACATATTCAATTCAAGGACCTTTATGAACTTTCTAGATCACTATAATTCGGTTTTACAGACCTCTAATTTAAGGCACAGCACAGGCAAAAGAATTACAGACTCCCTGGGAGCTGGAAGGACTGGGTTACTTCTTTCCAGCCTTACCAACAGTAAGATTCCGAGAAAGAATTTCTTAAAAAGAAATTTTGTTTTCCACTGTTGTGACTTTAGGTGGTATGCTTTTCAGCTTGTTTATATTAGCTGTCTGGGCTTGAGCTGACATTTTTCAAATATTAAAGCAGTAGAATGCCTTTTGAGGAAATCTGAAATGTAAGTTAACAGGAAGGGCACCCAGAAAGTGCAGGAATTCCTGCACTTTACAGGAAGACAGGCTACAGGAAAAATGTGTCATCTACATTACCAGGGAGAGAAAAACTATTGTTATCAGCCATAATGATCAGAGGAGGGAGGGAGAAGGAAGGGGAGGGAGGTGGAGTGGTCTGGCATCTCCCAGTTCACCTGAAAATATACAAAAAGTTTGACTCTGTTAAAAGGCACGCTTCCTCACTTCCCTCTCTGTTTACCTTTTAAAAATGATAGTTTATCTTAGTTTAAGATAGTAAATGGTAGATATGCACCTTTTGAAATGATTTTAAAAGAAAAAAATTCACCTTTAAAAAAATATGGTAATAGGTCAATCCTGACGTGAGCAATGCGTGTGAGGTGTAATTCAGAAGCATGTGGGACAGTGATAGGCCAGGACTTAACCCTGCATGGGTCTTTGCTGTTGTAATCGAGTCCACCCTGGGAAACGAGATGTGTTAATTTCTCCTTCTGTGTAAATTCCTTTGTGAGGTTGTACCAGACGGACTTGCCATGCTTAGCCTGTAATCCGAGCCAGTATGTTTTATAACCTCGTCCATCTCAGGACACAACATCGGAATGGGCACCTTGAGTTTCCTGAGCCTGTTTTGTGCTGCCGTGGCATCCAGCCCTGCACAGCTGGCCACGCCTCCGCCAGGCAGGGGCTGGCGGGGGTCTCTGGTGGGAAATTTAATGCTGGAGGAAATGGTTAAGATTCTCACCCCTTTGTTTTCCTCAGATTAGTGTTGTTGTAAGCGTTTTCAGTGTTTTAAAATCTGAAAGATCTATGAGGAATATTTTTAAAACTTAAAAAATACATAAATAATACTTGTTCATTGGAGAAATATTCAAAAATATAGGAAAGGAAAATAAGAACCACCAGTTACTGCAATGTACATTTTGGCATATATCCTTCTGGACTTTTTTCCATACATATATTTATCCATATATCCATATATGTAATATATATATATATATGTATATATATATATAAAATACATACCCATATATATATACCCCAAATATGTATAAAACTAATGTATATTTAGTTAGGTTTTGTTTTACTTACCAATATATCCATATATATATATCCAAAATATGTATAAAACTAATGTATATTTAGCTAGCTTTTGTTTTACTTACCAGTATACTGTGAAATATTTCCAAGTTAATCTCTTTTGACACACTATGCATTTCTGTTGTATTTATTTAAATAGAACCTCAGTGTTTATTAACTTTTTAAAACTTAAGGCATAATTAACATACGCAATTCTGTTAGATCGGGGTGCACAGCATGGTTTGATAGCTGTGTGTGTTACATCCCCAGGACTTCTTTATGGTATAACTGGAAGTTTGTGACTTTTGGCCACTTTCACCCATTTTGCTCGCCCCTGCCTACGGCAACCACTAATCTGTTCCATGTATCTATGAGCTTGGTTTTATGCTTTTTGTTTTTTTAGATTTCACATATGAGATCATATGGTATTTGTCTTTCTCTGTCTGACTTATTTCACTTAACATACAACCCTCAAGTTCTATCCACTGTTGTTGCAAATGGCAAGATTTCATTCATTGTTATGGCTGAATAATATTCCGTTGTATATATGGATATATATTACATTTTTACATAAAAATGTAATATATATATAATGTAATATATATATATTACATTTTTATCCATTCATTTGTCGAAGGACACTTTGGTTGTTTCCATACCTTGGCTTTTGTTAATAATGCTGCGGTGAACATGGAGGTGCTGTTAAATTTCAATATTATGGGTGTTACCGTGATGATCATCCCAGTTTATATGTTATTGTGTGCACTATGGCTTTAGATTGAATTGCCATGGTCATCCGATTCTTCCCCAGTTATCTGTTTCTTCTTCGCCTTTTAAAAATAGCCTTTCAAGTTATTGTAAAATGAAATATACTCTCTGACAATACATTCAAACCTAAAAGAAATTCACAGTAAGAAAATAGGAACCACTCAGTCCCCGTGCCCAGAGCTAATTACCATTAACGTTTTGGTGGCTGTCTCTTTGCATTTGCACGTGCACATGTATGTGTGTGTGCTGCTTTACACACTAAAGACGACACTTTGCAAATGGCCTTATACTCTACCACATATCTTGGACATCTTTCCATATTTGTATACATATAGTTACCTCATTTAAACAGCTTCTGATTTTAATTTGTAAAAATGTAGCCATTTAATCAATCTCCAATTGGACTTTAACATAGTTTCATTTATTTACAGCCATAAACAAAGTTGTAAAGAATACCTTGAACACACTTCTTTGCACAGTTGCCTTATCCTCTCTGTAGGATGAATACCTAGAAGTGGAAGTGCTGGGTTGAAGGGCATGCACAGCCCTTCAGAGAACTAATAATACTAATTCTTATTCCCCCCAATAATATTTGGAAGTGTCCATTTTGTCCTTTTAAATGCCTTGGTAAATGCTGCCAAGTAAATTGCTCTCCAGAAACGTTATGTCTGCTTTTCTTCATCCCGGGTAGAATAATTTAAAACAACATCTCTGCCACCCTGGCTGGTGTGGCCTCAATTGGTTGGAGCATCGTCCTGTAAACTGAAAGTTTGCTGGTTCAGTTCCTGGCCAGGGCGCATCATGCCTACGCTGCTACGTTGCTGTCACAAGGTCCCCATCAGGGCTTGTATGAGGTCCTCGGCTGGGGTGCGTATGAGAGGAAACTGATTACTGTTTCTCTCACATCGATGTTTCTCTCCCTTTCTCTCTCTCTCCCAGCCCCTTTCTCCAAAATCAATAAACATGTCTTCCCGTGAGGTTAAAAAAACAACTACCAATTCAGTAACAGGTATTAACACCTTACTCTCATTTGCATTTCTTAGTAATAAAGAAGTTGAATTTACCCATTCTTGACATTTCTGTTTCATATATTTGAGGGTTTTTTTTCTTATAAAATGTAATCTCTAAAATTTTAAATAGGGGATCAAATGATTTTCAGAGTTAGGCCAGAACATTCCAAAATTGCAAAGCTTTAATCATGGGCTCAATGATGGGTTCTATGCATTAAACAATTGAAGTCCTTGGTGAGTTCTAATTTTATTTTTTTTAAAAGATTTTATTTATTTATTTTTAGAGAGAGGACAAGGGAGGGAGAAAGAGCAATGTATGGTTGCCTCTCACATGGCCCTCACTGGGGACCTGGCCTGCAACCCAGGTATGTGCCCCGACTGGGAATCGAACCGGGACCTTTTGGTTCCCAGCCTGCGCTCAATCCACTGAGCTACACCAGCCAGGCTCTAATTTTCATTTTAACCAAAATGTCTTGTATAAACATCATATTTTATAAACTCATTTTGTTATACTCTCTATAGCTATCAAGACCTGTATGAAAATAATAAGAAAAATGTAATGATGTGATTAAGATTCCAGTCTGGGAAATGACTGACTTCTGGACATGGCTGAATTTTTTGTGGTTATCTCCACAGGCAACAGTAGTTTTTCCTTAGTGTCGTAAATAATTGCTACATAGCACAGGGTTGTGTTACATACATTGTTGCAGAATAATTCATTTTCCTTTTTTTAGCTTCATGTGCATTGTCTAATCACAAAGGGGGCTTTACTTGAGTTTACTAGATTTGTTAGAAGAATTAGGGCTCTCTCAGCTTTGAGGACCTGAGAAGTTAAGTAAGTCAGTCACACTAACAAATTCTTCACATAGCCTTTCTTAGTAAACGTGCCTACTTAAGTATCCTGATATAAGTGATAGGATTTAGAGCTATGAAAGGAGTGTTATCATCCAACCATATCTTTTAACAAATGAGCAAACTGATGCCTTGGCAGTAAGTGCTTTGCCAGAGGTAGAACTTAGGTCTCTTGATTCTCTGTCCCGAAATTCATTTCACTAAACCACATGCAAACACTGGTAATCCACATTTGAAAACATTGTTTTCTTCATAATCTTTAGTATATTTCACATTTTTTTCTTCTGTTTGCTTTTGTGGGGAGCAGATTGGCAAGGGGGCTGATGGTACAATCAGTGGGGGTTCTTTTTCTGTGCCCAAGAAATGGTGATATATGAATCATGGTGGTGGAGTTTCATACCAGTCCTCCCTGCCGAGGATATTTTGCAAATGCTCTCATTGTAATTCCCATTACATACATTATACCGCTGCAAGTTTCAACCACTGTGATTGTTGTTTGCCTTTTTGGGACAATCTCTGAAAGCCCTTGCTGGGTAGCTAACATTTATTCTTACACATCTTTGTCTCTCCACCTCTTTTAGCACTGTGCTTATAAGTAATAGGAGCTCTATAAATGTCCAACAATGAAATTATTTTTCATTAATAGGAATCTCTATCATATTCCTCCACCGTGCATAAAAAGTTTGGGTTTACTGAATTATAATGTAGTTTTCTTCCTGTGCTTCTGTGTTGGCATCAGTATTCCCATTATATCTTTGCTTGCTTATTTGGGAATTGCATAAAAAGCAACTTCCGATGGCCAAAATGTGTCGTTTCTCCTCTAACCAGATTTAAAGGTTGCAGGATCCTTGGTGAACTAACTTTCCTTTTTAAGAATTTGCAGAACTAAGATGAGTTGTCCAAAGAATCTAATGGGATAGGATTGAAGTGAATCCCTCCATCCGTTGCTGGTCTCTGGAGCTGGTTTGCAAATTACCTCTGAACTTGAGCCTTTGAAGGATTATCACAAATAATCTGAAAGTTTCCTGCCACTGGCTGCCCTATGCAAAAGAGGGAACTTTGTGTGGATAACTCCCAAGTGAAATGATTCCCTGCTTCCTCCTTGACCACTGCCACTGTCACTGCTGCCCCCTTCCACCCGGGGTTTTGTTTCCCCACTCTGTCTCCTTAGAGGGTCCTCTTTCCCTGAGCTGCTCCATACCGTTTGCTATGCAGTCCTTGAAACCCCCTCTTTCTACAATGAGAGGATGTTCAGGATGTTCAGAGGATTTGTGACAGACTTACCTGCACACAGGAAGTCTATTACAAATCATCCTAATATAATCAATTCGCGTCTGAGTTGAAGCATTCGGTAGGCACTTACTGGAACTCTCTTGTTCTATTTTATTTTCTGTTCTATGCCTCCCTCCTTAATTTGGGTTAGGATCAGCTTTTTAAAAAAGACTATTATCTGCAGATCTAGACGCTGATCACAACCCACACCCAATGCTATCATCATCATCAAAACTTATTTATGTGAGTTACTTTCCATATTATGCTTTTGAACTTCATCTCAATCCTTTGGGGACAGATACTGTTATCATTAGTTTACAGATGAAGAAACTGAGGCTCCAGTGAGTGAACTAACCTGCTTACGGCTGAGGAGCCATAAGCAGAGGCACGGAGCAGAGCCAGACCTGTCTGACCCCAGGGTCCATGCTCAGAACCGGGGCCAGCAAACTGTGGGCCAAATCCAGCCCCACCTATTTTTAATTTCAGGTTTTGAGCTAAGACTGGGAGAAAAAATCAAAAGAATAATATTTTATGACACCTGACAATTACATAAAATTCCAAGTCGATGTCTACAAATAAAGTTTTATTGGAACACAGCTCTTCTCATTCATTTCTGTGTTGTTCGCGGCTGGTTTTCGCCCCACCACGGTAGAGTTGAATAGTTGTGAGGAAAAGTGTCCCCCACAAAGCCAAAATATTTGCTGTCCGGCTCTTTTCAAACAAAGTTTGATGACCTTGTCCTTCATGACTTGACTTTGTCACCGCCTGGAGTCTTTTCGCAATGGGGCCCCCATATTGCATTCCTCTTTGGCTTTAATTGGAAGTTGTTAACCTGCATAACCACTCACTTGCTACTCGGCCAGCGACCTCTGGGGCCACCCACAGGAAATGTCTGAGAGATGTTTCTGCTGGTTATGAGATTTGTAGGCTATTGCTCATTTCCGCTGAGCCAGAGCTACTGGACTCTTTTAGCCCATCCTGGGGTCCTTTCCCCTCCGCTGCACCCTTCCTGTTCGCGTTCTCTGTCTTTTCTCCCCTCCTCCCCATGGAGAGGCTGCTCACTCGTTCTTTCCTTTGTCCCTTTGTTCTCCTCTTGATTCCATACTTAGTGTAAATAGCGAATCAATAAAAGCAACTCTCATGCTACCACCGTCGCCTGGCTTTGTTGATTATTATCGCGACCCAGGTCAGAGGTTCCATCCTTTCTTCTGCGTGGCGTGAAGTTGGAAACTGCCCTCCGTGGTAAGACAGCCTCCAACCTACCCAAAGCGATTTCTGGCTGTGGCCTCCTACGCGGGTTACAGCCACTGTCTCTGGTTACAACCCCCCACCTCCCAGCCCTGGGTGGACACTATTTTCGAGGAAGTATGAGTATCCTTTTACTTATAGGGCCACTTAATTTGTGGGGATTGTGTATATTTAGGAGAGAAGGTCATGGTAAATGTTCTTAGAAAGAAGGGAGGGAGGGAGGGCGGGGAGGGGTGGAAGGTCCGTGAAGACGGAGTAGTTTTGCTGGGATGAGCCTAGATTTGTCTTCTGTGCCCAGAGTGAGGTGAGTTTAAGTCACATGCCAGGAAGTCCTAATTCGTGCCATCTCAGATGGTAAAACTCCTACGGATTCTTTCTGTATTCCAGTTGCTGCTGTGCTTAGTAGTTCACAGGAAGGATCTCATTCTCCCCTCACGGGGGCCTGACAAGGTGATGCTGCCTTTTGAACATGAGCAACCTGAGGCCAGAAGGTCAAGGAACCTGCCTTTGATGTCAAGGCTGATAAGTGGCCGAGCAGAGACTTTAATTAATGTCTGTCCGACCCCAGAACCTGAGCTCCCGGCTACTCCACTTATTTTGTCACTCCATGATAAACTGATGGACCTATTACCCAAAAGACATGGTTGGACCACATGAATGGGTTCCGTGGGAATGCGGGAATTTGGGCCTAGTGGGGACAGGAATGATAAGTGAGAGGGGCTGACCTGAGTCTGTGTTTCCTTTGCCATATTCCTTTTAGTCTCTGTTGATCGCAGAATACTGAGTCTGACTACTTGACTGTTAAGGTTGAATTCCGAGTATAAATGGCCTACTGGATGACGGAAGCTGGTTGCAACTGGTTTACCAATAGACGCTGGTCTATACAGAGTGGAAGTTTATGTTAAATATCAGCAATGAATGTTGATTCCATTAGCCGTCTTATGGGCTGTAACTAAGGAGATCCAAACTTTGTGTTTTCCTGCACATCTAAGTTAAATTGTTTTAACACAGTAATAAAAACATGGCCAGTTTGACACCATACCTAACTAGAGGAGTTCTGTGGCCCCTTTTTGGCTTAGAGATTTTTTTTTTCTTCCTGGTTATTTCTTTGTAAATGTCACAAGTGCAGTTTCCTTGAAATTGTGAATGAACGTATGTCTCCGCTGTTTTCTTCTTGTAGTGGATGGTGTATGAGGAACTAGAATTACCTCTTTGTGTGGTAGGGGGTTTGGGAATGGATTTCCTTTTAAACTAGTGGATGCCCTCTTAGCTTTCTCTCTGGCCAACGCAGAACAGTCATACCTAGGCTTGAGTTGTTTCCCGTGATCCTCGCTGAAGCCATGGGAATCCATGGGCTGGATGTTGAGTGACACATTATTTACTCCCTCTCTTCCTTCTCCCTTCTCCCGGACCGCATGGGAAGGACGAATTAGAGAAAACAGTCAGGCTGCAGCCCGAAGAACTAGTGGGGACTGAAAGGCAAGGGGTATGGGAATCCCTTTGCAGTGAATGTTCACAGACAGCCTTCCTGTGATCTTAAAAACTTTAGAATCAGCCTGGCTGGTGTAGCTCAGTGGATTGAGCGTGGGCTGGGAACCAAAAGGTCCCTGTTCGATTCCCAGTCGGGGCACATACCTGGGTTGCAGGCCAGGTCCCCAGTGAGGGCCATGTGAGAGGCAATCATACATTGTTCTTTCTCCCTCTCTTGTCCTCTCTCTAAAAATAAATAAATAAAATCTTAAAAAAAACCCCAAAACTTTAGAATTATATTCTCCCCACTTTATTGACTCCTTCCTGCAAGCCAAACTCCTTTGCCATTTGAAAAAAATAATCCCAAAGACTCTGAATATACCTAAAGTGAGAATTTGGATAAGGGATTTATTTGTTGAGATCTATTTAACAAATAAATGTCTGGACTATTGTTAAAACATTTAAGATGTGCTAGGTAGAACTACACAGAAATGCATTCTACTCTATCTTTCCCCTTAACTAGCTAGGAGCCTTAAAAAATCTACTTAACCTCAGCTTTGGCTTCCTCACCTGCTAAATGGAGAGAGTGACCCCCATTTACTAGATTGTTACGAAACTTAAGCAAAGTCATGCATGTCATGTCCTTTGGCCAGTGCTTGGCGTTCACTTATTCAATAGTTATTTATTGAGTGCACTTTTGGATTTGAGGCATCGTGTTGTAGTAAATTCACCAGAAACATAGATTTGCTTCATTCTTCTGTTTCTCTACCCTTTGAGAAGCTTGTAAGTCTAGTAGGAGGTAAGAAAAGTGCAGAAATGTGCAGAATATAAGCTAAAATCCTAGGTAGGCCTAGAAGAGGTGCTACGAGTTGGGAGGTCCTGTGGATCAGGGGAGATCAGGAAAGATCTTACAGTGAGTGTGGACGTATTAACGTTACTTTCAGTGTTTATAAAGAAATTGTGTCCTGGGTCCAAAGTAGGTATGGAGAAGGAATCTTGACCTCAAGTATCTAAGGGCACCAATACAATGTCAATATAGGCAGAGCAATTCTTTAGAAAATAAAAAAGCAAAGATGCCCTAGCAAATACCTGGGGCTTAAAAGACCTTACTTGTGTTTCCTAAGAACTTCTTCTACTTTGGAAGTAGTTTCTGCTTATAATCAAGGTAGGTCAATAAATGGAGTCTATCATATCATGTACTTTTAGGTGTTTTTAGATTGTGGAAACTCCAGGAAATCTAGCAGTTAATAGTTAAACAAGTATATCATCATATCAACTGGGTTTATAGGCACACTGTAATTATAAAAGCAAGCTGTTGGTTCAATAATCAATGTCTGGCTAGGTCAGGGAATATTTTCCAGAGCATGACCATAGCTGTAATTTTCATTTTTCATAACCTGCCAACTTGCCTTTTCCATTTTTTAGTGCTTTTCCCTTTTCTAGAATCATCTGAAGTCAGTTAAGGAGGAGGAAAACTGTTTAGTGTACTTCTGAATTCTCATTTTACTAGAGTTTCTCCAGATGGCTCTTTCTTTTACCAAACCTATTTTCTCAAGTAGGATATTGGATACTGGCAAGGGAGTTTATACATTTCTTTTGCATGTAGTTTTAATTTCAAAAAAAATTTTGTTGAAAAGATAAATATATTTAATACAATGGATAGGTTGAATTAATTTTTCTTACATTATCTTCATTGCGAAAACAGTGACCTAAGCTCTGGAGCTTACAGTAGGTTGTTTCTCAGTGTAACTATGGCGGAGGCACCTTGTTTCTCCTTAGAGACTTTATTCAACGCAGGGTCAGCAGCGTGGATGAGGTGGGTGGGCTGATCACCCGGTCAGAGGCCAGCAAGTCACAGGGCAGTTTTTGCCTCACCTTTGCTGTACAGTTAAAGAGACCATATGACCCGGCCAGGTAGAAAGGACCTGCCAACTGTACCATCTCATTCAAGAGGCTTGCCAAGTCTTCTCGCTTGGGACTTTGTTCCCGAACGAGCTTCTATTTTTATAGGTAAAGTGCGGGGGAAGGGGGGCAGGATGCAGACTTCATACTGGAATTGACTTAAAAATGAGATTGAGAGATTTTGATACATTATGGTTAGAAAGACTTTTTCCAAATTTAATTTATTTTTTCTGATGTGACCTATCCAAGTACAAGAGAGTGAATGTGAGCCAGGGAGGGGATGGAGTGGGGGGTGGGCTGAGGGATGCAGAGGGCCATGTATTCATATTTCTTAGTTGACTTTAACAAACATTATGAACAAGATTAAATAAATAATCTGCACCGAACACAGATTATTTTAGGCGAATACAAAGATGAATAGAATTGTACCTCTACCCTCAAGAAGCGCCCAGTCTGGTAGGATGTGTTCCTGCACCAGGGCCGCCCTCGCAAAGCCGGTAGCTCACACAACAGAAGTGCGTTGTCTCACGGTTCTGGAGACTAGAAGTCTGAGAGCCATATGGCGACAGGGCTGGCTGCTTCTGCAGGCTGAGAAGGAAAAATCTGCCCCGTGATTTTGATGGTTCGCTGACAATCCTGGGCATTGCTTACCATGTAGATGCATCGTTGAGATCTCTGCCTTCACGTTTCACATGGCGTTCCCGCTGTGTGTGTTCCTGTGTCAGATTTCCTCTTTTTGTGAGGACACCCGTCAGCATTAAAGGCTGACCCTCACCCTGTATGACCTCACCTTAACTAATGATACATGCAACAACCCTATTTCCAAGTAAGGTCAGATTCTAAGGTACTAAGGGTTGTTATCACTTTAGCATAGGATTGGGAGGAACACTTGGTAAAGTACGTGATTGTCTAGCCACTATGATATCCATTTAAAACGAATGCAAAGTAATACTGAGTATAAACTGTAATTGAAAAATAAAATTTAAATTATGAAAAAAAGCCTTGAACATGGGAATGTGGGCGGGCACATAGTTCAGCCCATACCAGGTGAAGACAAACATGTCAGCAAACGAATGCTGTTCTGTGTGGTGTGCATGTAAGTTTCGGTACAAGATGCAGGTGGAATCCTAAGGAAGGTGAAGGGGGTAACAGCTGGAGAAGACCAGGAAAGCCTGTCCGTAGATGGAGGATGTTAACTTGGAATAATGGAACTTACGTAAAATAAGAGGCTTGCTGTCGGTCCTTGAACAGACTACCTGCTCTTTCTTCTGATTTTCTGTGTAATGGCAGACGGGATGCTTTTACATGGGCAGTGTTAAATTAGCAAGTGCTTGCACGCACGCACATGTGCTGCTGCTGAATTGATTCCTGAAACTTGTTAGTGTTCGGTGGGAATGAGATATGCAACTCACTCAGTTGTCACAAGCAGCTTTCATGTATACAGAGGTGGCACTTGGAGTGGGGAGAGGGCACGTCCTCCCCTTCGTCACAGATGGTTCCAGTCCTAATGGAACAAAGCTTAAGAGGGAATGAGAGCAAGAACCAAGGACCTGTAGCCAGGGAAAGCTTATTTTTAGAAAAGGCCTGTAAGCCTAAAAAAAAAAACAAAAACCCACAAACAAAAACAAAACAAAAGACTACACAAGTGTTACCAAGCTCTTACAATATTGATTATTAACAAAGGTCTTTTTAACTATATGCCTACTTAATACAGTTAATATGCAGCTTTATTTTCTTAATGTGGTCTGAATATGTTTGGCATAAAATTAGGTATAAAGACACCAGGATCAGCTTCACTAAGAGGGTAAAGGATGACAGAGTCAGGACACATTGTGTGAGGTAGTTGGGGGTGGGGGGTGGTCAGAGGGAAGCAACTTTCCCAGCTTAGAGCAGACGACTATCACAGATCGGATTGTCCTGCCAGGGTGCTGACGGTGGCCTGCTTCAAGTGCAGAGGCCAGGTGGGCAGCCCAGAAAAAGTCACAGGAAGGTCAGGAATCCTTCAGAGCTCAGCGATAGATACTTCCGGAAGTGGTCATCCGGCAGACGTGAGGCAGAAAGTCGAGTATTAGATGAGCCAACATGGCGGGGGAAGAAAGAAATTATAATCAGGGAGGTCAGTGGGAAAACAGGAATGAGAGAGTGAAGGGGTCCGAGATACCGTGTGCGTAATACAGGTGTGAGTCTATGCTTTTTATTCCCCATGAGCCCTGTGTATAAGACATGAGTATCCGCCTCACCTGTTTCTTTCAGCTTCAGAAGTAATCTTTGTTCCTCCGGCTATTGTGTCATGATGCATCATAGGAAGCCCTGAGGAGGTTGGGTGTAGAAGAATACGCAGAAAAGAAGCAACAGAAACTAGTTTGGGGCTTGCTTCTGACAAGCCCAGGCCTATCTGCACACTGCGAACCTGTGCCCAGCTCTCGGAGTGGGACCAGTGGAGTCGGAGGAAAGCAGGAAATAGTGATTGCTTGGTTTAAGACAGAAGCCAGCTCCTGGTTTTGTTCTCTCAGGTTAGGAGGTAAAGAAGCAGCCCTGGCTCCTGGACACCCAAATTCCAAGTCAAAGCTGGGAAGAAGAAGTTGTTTTTAAAGTGTATTAGGGGAGGTAGACCCAGTCTTTGTCAGAGCAGCTGGGAAGTATCGAGACTCTGGACAGTTTTCATTCCGTTTGATCCAACATTTTTATTTAGGAGAATCTATCCTGTGATAGGTAGTGATTTTTTTGGGGGGGCCTACTGGCTTTGCGATAAAGACTTTACTTATTAGCTCTAACTCTTATCAAAACCTACAAGGTAGGTAAAGTTATCCCCATTTTAAAAGGAGGAAATTGGAAGTCAGATCAGTAACTTGCTCCAGGTCACACAGGTAGTGGCTGCAGAGCTGGGATTTGAATCTAGTTCATTTAAATTCCAAAGTTCATGTTTTTCACTATGTAATTGCCATGTCAGAATAGCGAAAAATAAAAACACTCTATTGCATAATAATAAGGGAATTGCTTAAGCGACAGATACCTACCTGATGCAATCGGTTATGGAGAAGGGCGATAACCGATTGGTGGAACGATGCTTATGGCCCAGGAAGAATGGAGAAATATATACCTATATAAAAGTTTATGTGTACGTGTTTATGCATATTCCGTTTTACCTCAGCTCGGAGTCTTTATTAGGGAGAATTTCATTGAATCCAATTGCAGCTGAGCCTGCATTTTCTCACTCCCTCTTTTTCCCTCTCCCTTCGTGGGGGCCCTCATTCTGCTTTTCTGAGTCTTTTCTGCTTTCCCCTGCAGATCAGGCTTTTGCTAACTCATCAATATGCACATGGCTTAAAAGAGCTATAAGCTCTGCATCTCCATGACTTTGTAGTTTTGGTACCCACCATTCTTTGACTAGTTACATTTCTGGTCTGAGATCAAATTCTCTGTCTCTGATTATGAGTGGCTGCTGGAGTGGCTAGACCTGTGGCAGGTGTTCATCCCTGTGTGCATGAGGGGTAAGCAAGCCCACGGCCCACGGCCCACTTAGAGGTGCTGTAGAAACAGGTTATCCGAGTAGGAAGCACAATTGCAACAGATAAATAGGTTGACATAGTAAAGCAAGCAGGAAGGAACTATATGAAAAAAGTGGAAACAAATATGGCTGCTTAATCTTGAATGAACCTTTGACAGTATTGTGACCATGGTGTTTCGTATCATATTTAAATTTGCATACTGATGATAAGAACTTGGTTATTAAAGACGGCAATGCGTCTCCTCAGATTCTCTCATTTTCTCTGTGAGTGGGAGAGGCCCAGACCGAATATGTTATCATTTGTTCTGTTGCTCATTGCCTTTGTAAGGAAGGAGGCCACTTGAGCAGTAGAAAAAGGAATAAGAGAAGAACACAGAAAAGGCACACTGGTGCTCTATAATGGTTGATGAATGCAAGATTAGTTTTTTGATGTTGTGACTTTTGCCCAAGTGTATGTGGTACAAAGAATCTGGGCAATAGATACCTGGGACGATGTAAAGAGTTTAGAACCATGAAATGTTCCAGCTAGTAGGGACCTTGGAAATTATCTTGGGTGAACATCTCATTTTATAGATGAAGCAATTGTGATTAAGAGAGATTAAGTAACAGAACCAAGGTGATGGTGAGCTAGATCTGGAAGGCAGCTCTCCTGACACTCACATCTGGGTAGTTGTTAGCATCTCAGGGGCATCTTGATGCTGAGTCAACCTTTGACTTTCTGGGGAGCCCTTATATTCTTTCTATCATGACAGAAACTAACTCCTGAGGCTTAAAGATACAAAATACACCAGGGCACCAGGCACAATGGAAATCAGGACCTCTTTTTACTCCATCTGTCATCAGATGATTGAATGGGTCTGTTCAGTCATGCAGGCAGCCATTCATCCATTTATTCATTCCCTGAACATTGATCAGATTCTTCTCAGTATAGTTCACAGTGAGGCACTGGGGAGTGTGCAGAGAGACAATTCCTATTCTCAAGAAGCTCTCATCTAATGGGGACAGATGGATGTATCAACATTTATGATTTAGTGATAGTCCAAATGATTAAGTGCTTGGATCTTGGAAAATGAATGGGAGCGTCAGAGGTTGGAGGTGGGGTATCAGAGCAGATCTGGCGCTGGTCTACAGAGCACAGGAAAATGGCACGAGTATCCAGAAAATCCTAAAACTGGTTGGAATGTAGAGGTCATCTAGTAGAGCAGTGAGAGATAAGGTCGGAAAAACAGGCCAAGGTATGGAAGGCCCAGCCCTTCCTGAGGCACTTGTTGCCTGACTCTAATACACAGCATGAAGTACTACTGTGAGAGGGTTACTTCCAGCAGCTATATTTAATATAATTTTGCATTTCGACTCAACCATGCATCAATGTCCCTTAGCAACAGGTTTTGTTAATATTTTGAGCTCAGTATGAAATGGAGAGCCAAATTGGCATTGAAGAGCTTTCCTTTGGCAAGTTTACGACTAGCTCTCTTTATCAGTTGGGGGGAAAAAGCTATCGGCCTTCATAAGGAAGAGTTAGCACAGGTTGATTAGTATTCAATGCAATTTTTCTTTTACCATTTGATGACTCAACTCATAATGACATTTTGTTGGCGTTTCACCAACGTGCACTTGCCACTGTTCTACAGGGCGTGCCGTGAGGTCTGATTATATGGTTTTCATTCATATGGGCCTGTCTCCCACCCTGCTTTGTTGTTGTTGTTGGTGGTGTGTGTGTGTGTGTGTGTGTTAGCTAACTCACTTGACATTCCTGCCTGCCAAGAGTGGGGAGCTTTTCTGTTTACCCCGCTTGCTTCCTCGAAGAGGTCACATTTGAGTGCCGGCCATTCTGGAGGTTTAACAGAACAGAAACGCCAGCCTCTGTCTTCTAGGGCCAGAGATCCTCACCGTCTGGACCTGTGGAAGTCAGTCTTGTTCTCTGGAAGAGACTATTCCATGGTTCTAGAGTCTTCCAGAAATGCAGCAGGGAGTGCCTAGGTGATGAAGAAATGCCTAAGTGTGGTTTCTTCCAAATTATAAAGTCGCTAACATTATTTTTCAACTTTTTTTTAAACTAATAATTTCCAAAGTCTATACCACAGCCTTGTATAGGCATAGTTCCTAGTAACAAACTTAGTGACAAGCCAGAGAGAAAAGATTGATCTCTTATCTATCCTTTAAATTGGATTTGTGATCTCAGCTTCCTCATCTAACCTCCTTGGCCTCAGTCTCCACTTCTTGTAACTGGATGGTCACTACATCGTTTTAAAGAAATGCCTAATTTGATTGGGAAGATATATTTAGGCTAAAACATGTGCAGAATACAGAGATATATGGGGTGCAAATAAAAGAGCATAAAATGAAGAAGGGTGAATGCAGCAGGTGAAGTATCTTAGACATTTCATCTTTCCTCAACACCAGTTGGGCCCAAGAAAATCATCCATGTTTTTAGGGTTTGGGGTAGATGTTCAGGAGAAATTAACCACTTAAGCCATACTCTCTTAGCAACCTGAATTTATATTTAACTGGACCCTTGTTTGTTTTCCAAACATTTATCCATTTTCACTCTGCTAAGAATAAAAGGTAAACAATGGAGCTTGAAGAAGAGCTTAGTTCTTTGTGGTCGTGTTGCAGATGCCAGGGTGTCGGACTGAGAAGGGTTATGAAGTCTACAAGAAAGGGACAGAAATCAGCTTTTTGCCCTAGTTCAGATCTGATGGTCCTCAAACTTAAAAAAAAGATCTAAAATATATTCCAGTCCTTTGGAATTGACTTACAAGAAAACAAATGACTGCCCTGCCAGCCACGCTGGACGGTTAGGCTGCAGACAGGGCTTTCAAAGAAGCAAGCAGCTGTCACACTTGTGTGTCCTCTGTAGAGATTTAGCTTTGGAAAGATAGCAGGTTTGCTAATTAGCAGATCTCATCGAAATTCCACCCTTTCCCCCTGGAGCTTTGGCCACCCGAACGCCACCCCCTTCCCCGGAGCACAGTCCTTGGGTTCTCCATCCAGACAGCACTGACTTCCTTTTTCTCACTGTAGCATGTGCTAGTTATCAGGCCGTCTGAAAATGAGAGGCAATGAAGAAATGATGTCATTATTTTTGAGTTGTGTAATAATGATGCTACAGTAACTATTCTGCCTGTACGTTTATCAAAATGACTGGGTGGGGGCTTTTGCTGTGCTTAATTATAGATGGGAAAGAATTTTAAGAAATTCTTTACTATCTTGTTTACTCTTTTATTCTCAGAGCCAGGTTCAGTGCCTGGCACATAGTAGGTACTCAACAAGCGCTGTTTGAGTAAGTGATTTATTCATAGTACACAGGATTAGCCTTACGCAAAGTTGTCGAGTAGGCTATGCTGGCTTCTAAGGCTTTTCTCTCACTTCTCAAATGAGAACTTCTTACCACGCCTGCAGAATCCTCATGCACCTTCTATTTTTTTTTTTTTTATTTGGGTAAAATTCACGATTTAAATAGTTTACAAACATACAATTCTGTGGTTTTTAGTGTGTTCGCAAGGTTGTGTGACTATCGCCACCCTAGCTCCGGCACATCTGTAGCACCCCAGGTGGAAAGCAGCCGTCCCCCATGGCCCCCACTCCCAGCCCTCGGGAACTGCTGCTCTACTTTCTGTCTGTGGATTTGCCTGTTCTAGATATTTCCTGTGAATGAAGCCTGCAATGTGTGGCCACATGTGTCTGGCTTCTTTCACTGAGTATAATGTTTTCAAGGTTCAGGTTATACACCTCAGGTGTCGGTGCTTCGTTCCTATTTTATGGCTGAATAACATTCCGTTGTGTGGATATATCACATTTTTTCCTCCTTATAGTTTCCTACATGTCTAAGGTGAAATCTCAAGGATGGGAAAATATTTCCAAAGGGATAGGGAACATTTTTAGTGCCAGTGAATTAATGTGTTCGTGAATATCTGACTTCTTGTAAATCCAAGTCTCCCAATGGCTTTGGGAAAAGGCACTGCATTGAGTGCGCGGGCACAAAGGTAGTTTTTCATGAACTGTCACCTGTGTTTTCCTGAGCCTACTGTTTTGTTTGTCGTTTTGGTTTGATTTTGAACACAGCCTCTGCGAACCTCTCTTATATGCATTATCTCATTTAATCCTCACAAAACTGTATGGAGTAGGTTTAATTTTTATCCACATTTTATAAATGAGGAGTCCGTACGTGAGATGTTGGAAG
Organism: Micronycteris hirsuta; assembly: GCA_004026765.1. NCBI lineage: Eukaryota > Metazoa > Chordata > Mammalia > Chiroptera > Phyllostomidae > Micronycteris > Micronycteris hirsuta. The sequence goes on from PVJI01001014.1 coordinate 41,832, forward strand.
GCTCAATATCGTGACTGAAGTTGAACACCAAGTACATTGCTGGGGCAAAACTCAAACTCCTGTCTGCCTCTCTTTAACCTGAACCCATAACCACTACACAGCAGGGGTTGGCTACCCAGTGGCCTACTGTGTGTTTGTGTGCAGCCTGGGAGCCAAAATCGTTCGTATACTTTTAAGTGGTTAAAACAATCAAAAGAAGAATATTTCATACCATGCGAAAATTATATGGAGTTCAAGTTTCTGCGAATAAAGTTTTATTGGAACATAACCACACATTTGCTTACATCTTGTCTCTGCTTTCATGCAGCAACGGCAGAGTTGAGTTATTGGGATGGAAACTGTGGGCCACAAACCCGAAAGTGTGTCCTATCTGGCCTTTTGTGGGACACATTTGCTTGTTTCCACACTTGAAAAATGGAGGCAGGGCAAGAATTCAGTTACAGTGGAATCTCTGTTTGTGAACTTCATTCATGCCGGAAGGCTGTTCGAGAAGCAATTTGTTCAAAAACCACATTATTTTTCCCACTAGAAACAAGTATCTGTATGAAAGAGTTGTCAGGTCAAGACCGAAGTTTTGTTCGGCAACTGAGACCTTCTTCAACATGGATGATGTTCAAGAACCAGGGTTTGACAGTCAGTTATTCTTCAGGTCCCTTTCAGCTTTGATGTTCTGAGCATTGTAGAGAAAGTCATCTAATCTCCTGCTTCGTGACGTCTCCACTTTCTCTGCCTTTCAACAGCTGAGTGTGCCTCTTGGAGAGAAAAGAGAGATTGTCTAAAATAGAAATCTCCCCGTGCCCCACCATAAATCCATGGCCTGACCTCCCATCTCTCTCTGCCTGCATCCTTTTATTGATTCGTCTAATCTGAGTCGTAACAAGGCTGCCATTTCTTAGAAGCCTGTGATTCTCAAGCACTCAATGGGATTGTGACGAAGGTTCAGAGATGATCTGTACAAAGTCAGGTTTATTATTTCTATTTCTATTTTCATTTCTATGAGAAGTGAAGCTTGGGGAGGTCAGATTTCTTCTCTAGGACACATCAGTTAAGAAGCCGTGGTGCCAGAGCTTGAACCCCAGTTTCTCTGATCCCAGGCCAGTTACTTCTCCTGAGTGATGTTATCTATGCTTTCTGAGTACCTAAGGTTGTCTCCCCCCCCCGCCCCCGCCCGCTTTAATGGTCTTTTCTGTGTTCTATTAAGCTTGTACCCTGAGAACAACATTCCCTTGGGTCACTTCTTCTGACCCTACTGCCAACCCCATCCCAGTCCCCACCCTGGATGAATGGGATCCCTCTCCTCTTGGATCTGTTTAGGGCAACAAGCCATGAATTAAATCTGATTCTTGCACTTGCAGCTGTGTGACCTTGAATATCTAACTGCACTAAATCTGAGTATCCACATCCATAAAATGGGATGATGATGATAGTGATCGCAGAGGCTTGATTCGACAAGACCTGAACATGCCGGGCAGCTAACAGACGCTTAAAAATTGTAGCTCTTGTTCTTCTATTATCATGAGACCACATTTTCTATCCTATGGCTTAATCCCAAGCCCCAGAAGTACTCTGCTTGGTTTTCTACGGTATTGTGTTGCCTCTTTCCACCCAGACTGTTCAGTTATGTTCAGCTTAGTTTTACCGCCTAACATGCTTTCTCTCCTCTCACCAGCCTCTTACTTTTCCTTCCCTTTCACATAGCTTACCCCTGGCGTACTTGGCGCCTGTTCTTAGGTTGACTTTTCTCCCCTCCTGCCCTTCAAGTCCTGCACACGTGTCAGGCCTCAGCTCAAGTGCTAGCGTCTCCTGTCACCGATTCCTCCTGTCCTGATCTCTTCCTTTATGAACCGCCTTTGAACTTGGAGTCACAGAGCCATATACTGTGGCAGTGAAAGGCACCATGCTGTCCTTCTGCTTGGCCAGGTTAAGTGTCTTCAGTAAGGTTATTCAAGGTGTGTGTCCGACACTGCCTTCTCTGTATCATGTAAATATTCTCTGAATCATATACACTTTTCTTGTATTCACCATTCAGTGGTTAAGAGTCTGAATGCTTATTCTATGATAGGCTCTGAATTAAGAAACAAAGATAGTAAGGACCAGTTTTATGCCCTTGTACTTGAGAGTGAGTGCCTTTTTAAGTACCATATTTTTCGGACCATCAGACATACGAAGGTTTTAGGGGAAGAAAATAGGAAAAAAAATTTTTGAAGCAAAAAATGTGGTAAACTATTTAATAACATAAATAACATAATATTTCACCAATGTGAGCCAGGTAAGCGACAGTCGGACTATAAGACACACCCCCATTTTCCTCCCGAATTTGGGGGAGGAAAGCGCATCTTATAGTCCGGAAAATACGGTATTTTCTTTGCTTTACCCCAATCCCAGCTATGGTAAGGACCTTCACTTGTCATACCTGCTCACTGGTTGGGGTGGGGGTCAGGGGGAATGGCAGACAGTCCAAAAAAAAGGGCGATATAATGGCTACAGTAGAGGTTCTAACAGTACAGAGGTGGTAATGATTAATTTAGGGGGTTTTAGGAAAACTTCATAATGGAAATGACATTTGAGCTGGGTTTTGCAGGATGGATAAAAGTTCATCGGCAAGGAGAACACATTTTAATCAGTGAATAGTATAGGAAAAGCAAAGGAGGCATGAGCATGCATGTCCTGTGCAGCGTGTAAGCTATCGGTACAACTGGCGTGTGTCTGGGGTACCTTGTCCTTAGGGCATTGGAGGAGAGGAGGGGATGGAGTAACCAAAAGTTAAATTTTCTTTTTGACTAAAATTCATGCTCCTCTTTTAGTACCTTATTCTATGGCATATGAAAGGTCTGAATAGACTTGGCCCTGAAACATTTTTGAGTAGTCTAACCTTAGATGACTTAAGTCTGATTTGTCTCTCTATACCATTGAACTAAGTTTGGTTCCTTTCAAGCTCTTTTTCCTTTCCTACCTCTGTGCTTGCTGTATGATGCACACTGTGAATGGAGAGGTTGAATAGGGTCATGAGGTTTAGTGGCTCCTCATTTGGAAGTTTCTAGGTGGAGCAGAGTGCCCTGCTAGTCTTGGTTGGTTTCCTAGCCTTGAGGATGATTTCTACATCAATGAGAATTTGTTGTCAGATTGATTCATGTTGATCTTGGCAGGGAGGGAGCCCAACTGAAAGAATTTGGGGTAGCTCGTAACAGCTGCTAGAGGACCAGAGAACTGGAATCAAAGACAACGGAGCTGGAGCAAAGACCCCAAACACACCAAAAAAGGGGGCTACTGCAGATGCCACTGCTCCCTCCAGCACCAGCCTGAATGCTGGATGGAGCTGCCACTGTCATTGTCAAGTGCTGAAATGGCTCCTGTGCGTTCCCTGCCTGTTTACATGGCTAGGGACTGATCCCAAGACTATAGTGGTTGCCCTGGGCCCATTACTCCAGTGCAGAGGATGCTGGCCAAGTGAGTATTCAGCACTTTCAGCTTCTAATAATGGGTGGCTGACGCTGCCTCATGAGGTGGAGGACTCTCCAAACATAGGACAGCGACTCAGAGGCCAAATGCATGACAGATGTCCACTGCCACCTCTGAGCTGGCCATTGTATGCATGCCACCAGCTTTCTGTAACTGGAGACATAGGAAATCCGAAATGCATTTATATCAAGAAAAGATTTTACCAACTCTATGAGATAGAGGAAGGAAACTCGACTTGGGGAAGTTAAGCAGCGGAGAGAAAACTCTCAAGTCTTAGATTACGTACTGACCTCAAAAGCAAAAGGGCTGTCTCAGCCTTTGCTAGGTTTGTCAGGAGCTAATTCTAGTTCACTTAACAAAAGTAAAATTTTAAATGGGGGATGCGTTACCTTGATATGTGAACAGTTTTCAGAAATCATAGATAAAATCATAGGTAAAAGTTTATTTTATCCTTGTAAAGAACTTGATGTAGTAGACCAGTTATTTTTCTTTTTCACAGAAGGGGAAATTGCTGCATGTTTAAATGAAGTAAGTGCCTTGGCCCTGGCTGGGTAGCTCAGTTGATTGGAGTGTTGTCCCAACCCGCCAAGGTGGCAGGTTTCATCCTAGATCAGGCCAAGATCAACCAATGAGTGCATACATAAATGGAACCAATAAATTGATGTTTCTCTCTCCCTCTCTCTCTCCCTCCCCTCCTTTCTCACTCTCTAAAAATCAATAAAGTAAACAAAAAAAAATGAAGTAGCTTGTTTGGGGTTCCGTATGTACTAGGTGACAGGCCTGAGCCTAAGACCTGGGTTTTCAATTTGACTTTCACTGTCCTCACTCATACCATGGGTATTTCCCCATAAGAATTCCCTTTTCTTTGGTTAACAAATGAATTGCCTGAAAATGCCTGAGTACCATCAGGGGTATTAAAAGAAGTCTTGATTTGGTGCATAACCATTGCTTTGGTAGGACATAAACAATAGCTTTATTATTTATGGGTGGTTATTTGGATGAGGGATATGTTGCATCTCTATACTCTGGCTTGAACAAGTAAACCCTGTGAAGGTCTCTCTTCCTTATTTTGGGATATTTATACTGTCAAGTTCAGTTTCAAATGTATCAATCTCAACTTTAGTTCAAATGTATTTCAGTTCATTCAAATACATATGTCACATTGCACAAGAAATCAAACGGGCACACACACACCTAAGGAGTTAAGAATTTGAGCAAGGAAAAAAAATGTTTATTTTCCACCCTGTAACAAAGGTATTTTGGGTATATAGCATGTTGTCTTACCAGCTGCTGCCTTCTTTAGTGTGAGATTAGCTTTCATTGCCTTAGTCTCTTCCGATGATTAATGGAAACTGGGGTGTTTCCATTAATACCGAGTTTATGTAATCGAGCCAGTAATTGACAGTTGACTGTTCAGCAACAGAACTCCGCATTCTCCCAGGGAATGAGAACCGAGTACAAGGGCACAGACAGCTTAGATTTACGTTAGTCAACAAGTGTTTTGCGTGACGCACAGGAAGCCTAAACTACGCTAAGTGCTTCGAGATTGAATTGCTGGATTAAGAATCATGTTACATGGGCTAAATCAGTAGTAGCAGGGTGGGCTGAGCCAAGTTACTTTCTGTACCTCAGTTTCTCCACCAGTGTTGAATCAGCTGTGGGCGAGGTGTCCATATGTGTGTTAGCTCATTACTTCACTGCTCACCTACTAGGTGGGTGTTGTTTTTCTGCCTTCTGCAGGTGAGGAAACCAAAGCTCGGGGAGGTTGAGCAATTTTCTTTGAGGTCGTGGAGCTCGTTAATAGCAGGGTGGGGATTACAAACTTAGATCGGGGGCTCTTCAGAGCCACTCAGCCAACTTGCTTCTTTTCATCCTCTGCCCTGAGGGCGCTTTTACTTCTCCCCACAGACTCTGAAACACAGTGGTCACGTCTCCTCCTCCACCACCATTTTTATTGTCCAACGGCTGTGTTTGGAGTTTATGGGGGAATGGGTGCTTGAAAACACAATGGCTGGACTTCATAATGATTTTTTTTTCTGAAAAAGATACTGCATTATGCAATTCCGTGAAGTAGTTGAATTTGATACTTTCAGCAGGTTGGCGGATGTGCGTGATTTCTGTAACTTCATATTTTCTTGTAATCTTTGGCTCCCACCTACAAGGAGTTGTAGGTGAAAGTAAGTTTGGGAAGTGGAATCTGATGATTGCCGGGGGTGCAGTGTAGGAAACCGGAATTGGAAGAGGGACGCACTGGAGAGGACCAGTTAGAGCAATGATTTCACTCGGGCCTGTCCCGGGTGAGCGTTGGTGGACCGGAGAGGAGTCAGTTAAGAAAGGCGTAACAGCCGTGAGCAGCAAGCGAGGGGCAGGAAGGCAGGCTGGGGAGACTTGCTGAAGAAGAAACAGGGCTGCGTCCAGGGAAATGCAGACCTGCCAGACGGTTGAGGTCAGTTGGCAGACAGGGCCCTTTCAAGCCGAAATTGAGAGACTGCCCCTGGAACGCGATGGAACCAGGACCCTGTGACTCAGGGGGAGGATGAAGGAAGTCAGTCAGTCAGCCTAGGACTAAAGCAGGGAGACGGACTCACCTCAAGGGTCTTGCAGCGAACCTCTGGTTTGTCTTGCCGATGCTCATCGATATGCCCGGGACTGCCTGGCCCACCATAAAATCAAGCAGTTGGCTCAGTTATGCAGCTCTGTAGGGAAATATTCTCAGGGCATTTTTTTCTAAACTCACAGTTTAATCCTCTAAGCACTGAGGCCTCATTCAACCTTGTTTTTCTCCAGACTCGAAAAGGCACTCTCTTTTTTTTCTTGCCACTTAAAGGCAATCTAACTTTTTATTGAAGAAACATGACCATTTTGATGGTCTGCAGTGCACAGAGAGCCGCTCGTGAGAGGTTGCTAAGGCGTGCTGTCTTCCTGTGCCAGCCGCCCTGGGTGCCTCTGGGGTCTCCTATGGCTGTCCCCCACAGCTTTGCAGCTGTCAGCGTCACTGTCCTGGGCCCACTCGCAGTGGTGGCCACCACCAGCAAAGGCCCTTTCCATTCTCCATTGCGTTTTTCATTGGCTCTTTCCCCTAGCCACGTCTCCACTCTTGGGCCCTGTGGCTTCCTTCTTCAGCCATCCCCATGGAACAAGAGGCTGCTTCCTTCCAGCCAGTGAACGGACCGTGTGCGGGGCTGGGTGTCCTCTGGGCGTTCAGCCCCAGCGTGGCTCTTTGCAGCCTTGCTCAGAGCATTTGTTTTCACTGCTGGCATGGGATGTGGGGGTTGGGGAGGTGGGAGAAATGCTTTCTCCCCCAACCCCGCCCCCGTTCCCCCTCCCTTTTTTCGCTTCTCATTTCTTCTGTCCTGGGGGTTCGTGGATTTTTCACGTGGTGAGTTTGCTACAAGAAAGGCTCCCTTGACAACTGAGGTGCCAGTAGGCGCTGCAGGGCTGGCTGCCTGCGCCAAGGCCCAGGGCAAAGGTCGGCACTCCCGGCTTACGGGCTTTGAAAGGGACTTCACCCATCCTTCGATGACAGTGGCTTAAGTTATAAGGGAGCTGGTTTTTCTCCTTCTCTTAGTTTAAGAGCATGGATTTTGGAGCCAGGCTGCCTGAGTTCAAATCCTGGCTCTTCCCTTAGTTAGCATTAGGTAAATTCCTTAACATCTTTGTTTCTTAATCTGTGAAAGCGAGATAATACCAGTACCCAGGACATAAGGCCAATGTGAAGATTCTGGTACATATTTTATTTATATATAAAAACATCAAATATAAAACAACACTGTATTATATGTATTTATATTACATTATATTAAATTGCATTATATTTCTATTGTTATATTTTATTATATATTATTATAATAGCTAACATATATGCTATCATATAATAACATTATACATAAGATGTAGTATATGAACTATACTTATATAGTTAATATATGTAAAGCTTTTAGGACAGAGCAGGCATACAGCAAGTAGGTGATACATAAGAGTTTACTACTGTTAGTTTTTGGTTTTGTGAAGGGTTTTTGTTTTTTTGGAGGGGGGAGCACATTTTTTTTCTGTTTTTACTTATAAGCAAGGCTGATTATTTTTCCTCAGACGCAACTGAGAGGTCGGTAGTCATTTCTGTCGTTACGTTAAAGATACAGTAGTTTGCAAGTAGTAGGTGCTGAGTGAGTCTGTGTAGCTCGATTTGAATCTGAAGCTCATTAAATACACGTGGCTGATTCTGAGGCCGAACCAGCAGGAGCGTTGGGGAAGGCTGGGAGGAAACCAGGCATCCGCCTGCCCGAAGATGGCGCGCTTGTTCCCGCTGCTTCTCCGCTCTGTCCCGAGTCTCTCGGGTTTGGGACGAACATCCAGAGGCCAAGCTCTAGTCCGACCTTCATCCATGCTTTGCCTCTCCGCAACATTCTGGAGGTGGGGGTGGGGCATCAAACCCTGTTTCACATTTGGGGTAACAAAGAGTATTTTTTCCTTGAGACATTTTTCTTTTTAAGAGCTGCGTTTCATGATAAAGTTGAGCTAGTTTTTTTAATTCAAATACCACATTTTTGTGATCATCTTCTGTGCCAGAAAAAAAAAAAAAATAAGACCCTATCCTCAGAGTAGTTACAGTCTAGAAGTACAGTTTTGTAAACATACACGTATACATTATAGTAGACTAGGAACACTAGAGTAGGAAAGTATTTTTGCTACTTGTAGACACAAAAGCAAGGGGATTCTATTTAACCTTTATGTGAAATGGGATGGGCAGGGGTGAATCTTGAAAATGTTTATGGAAGAGGTTTTATTTGAGCTGAATCCAGAATGTTGAGTAGGTTTGCATGAGTCAGACGGGAAAGGAAGCATATTCGAGACAGAAAACAACATGAGTAAGGTCGCAGAACCTCAAAGCATCCTGGTGGTATGAGAATTACAAGAATCCACCACGGCTGAAATGAAGTAAGCATGAAGGAAACAATGAGAATTCACAATAGCGAATGGTCAGGGGTTATCAGCGGCATGCTGGGGCTGGCTTGTGTCTGGCTCATGAGAGAGAGAGCCACTTATTAAATAGCCAGTAGTTTTGCAAGCTCGTCGTTAAACTGTTGATTGCTTGAAATTGACAGTGGTGAGAATATTTACACCACAGGATCAGCAAATGCTACACATCAGAGCTTTTTTTCCCTCTCCCCAGAGTTGCTTTACCAGCGCTCTACAGGTTGTATGCCTCTCTGGTCATTACTCTTTAGGGTCCCTCCCTGCAGGCCTGGTGGAGCCAGTTCCGGCTGATTGGCAGGGAAGCAATATGATCATGTTTGTCATTTAGAGAGACGACTCTGTGTCTTTGGTCCTGGGCCTGAGGAAACAGACCCAGAAAAGGAGATATTGGGGAGCGTTTTGGGACTAGCATTTGAGGGGGACCAAAGGAAACAGGATTGGATGGAAGAGTTGAATGATGAAGCTGCTGTAAGACTGGTCCCACAGGGACGCTTTGGAGCTGAATGGTCCCCACCCAGGGGCACAGGGGTCAGGCCTCTGTACACCTGCAGCCACGGGGGTTGGGGTGGGGGAAGGCTTGTAGGGGAGCGGGAGGGAGGGAGCGGAAGGCTTCCCCTGAGGAGGGATACCTAACCACGGTGAAGTGGCTCTCTTCCACTGAGGGCACTCCCTGTAGAAGGTTCAGCAAGTTGGGGAGGGAGTGCCTCAGGCCTAGAGGCCATTCTGGGTGTTGCACCCTATCACCACGTCACTCTGCTGGCAGTCTGGGGATATATGAGCTCTGCAGGAGGTGGGAGGCAAGGAGAATGGTCGGGAGAGTGTTATGGAGGTCCAGATTACAGAGGATGAAGGCCTAGGGTGAAGCAGCAGCCAGGGGGATGGAGGAGGTAGGGATGGGCAAGTGGGAAGGTAGGGTCTCTGGCACTGGTTCTTCTAATGCAGTGCTTCTTAACTCAGGGTGGCGGTTGCCCCCCAAAGGTCGGGAAACATTGTTGATCATCATAACTGGGGGCATCTGTGCATCTGGGGGCTACTGGCATCGCATGGGTGTGTGTCAGAGAGGCTGCCAAACATCTTATAATGCACAAGACCCCTCCCCCACCCTCACAAGTAAAAGAATTTTAGGCCCCAAATGTCAGTAGCATCACAGTTGATCTGATATTAGGAGTAAAGGAAATGTGCAGAGCCCTCTTTCTCCGTTCCTGCCCTGGGAATCTGGGAATTGAGTCCGTGATTCAGTACCAGATGGTCAGAGTGGAGACAGCACTTCACTGATGGGCAGAGAAGAACTTTTGTAACAAATACATACACCGTTGTCTCTAACGCCCTGCCTGGCTCCTACGAAAATTTTAATTCTACGTAGCCATAGAGTCTCAAGTCTTTCCCTTCTGTCTCCCTTCCAACAGATGAAAGTAAATTAGACCTAAATTAGACCTTCATCTTGTATTTAAAACCACAGAGGTGAAAGCAAAAAGTAATAAGGGGGCTCTTAGAAGAGGCTTTGTTTTTTTGCTGACGTAGTAAAAGTTTTACAGAGAAATGAACTTCGGGGATAGTCTGAAAATGCACTGTTTAGGTGTTAGCCAAGTAGCAAAGCAAAGATGATTAAATGAAGAAAATGAAATTTAATTCGGCAAAACCCGAAGTTGATTGGGGAAGTTTGAATTTAGGCTGTGCACAGCCTTATAAAATATCTTGGTTTGCTTCTTCACATGAGCGTATTCAATTACTGCAAGTTGATGAGGTCTGGGTTTTTCTTTTATTTTTTCGCTGAAAGCTGGTTATTGCACAGAGTGATGGCCTCCGCGCCGTGCTCTGAGTGTCCTGGTCCGTGCTGAGGAACGACACCTGGCAGGCTGGAGCAGAGTGAGTCCTGGAGACGCGGCGGGTTTGTCAGGAGCACAAGGTCAGGTTGATGGCCCGGAGGGGCACTGGTAGAAGAGCGCAGGGAGGCGTATTCATTCCTGGGACTAGAGTACTGGATTCCAGATGAGAGCAGCAGTCTGAAACCTTCTATAAAGGCTGAGAATAGTATAAAATGTAGCTTTTGCGGGCCATACGGTCCCTTTTGCACCTCTGTGGGTACAGTGGGAAAGCAGGCGGATACCATGCAGATGAACGAGTGTGCTGCATTCCGGTGAAACGGGACTTCACCAAACAGGCGGCAGGCCCGATCTGGCCCATGGGCAGGAGTTTGTGGACCCGTGGACTAGAGTCTTGAGAAGCTGCGTGCACTTAAGGCAGTGTTGGTCATGGAGACACGGGGATGGCTGTAAATTTATGACTAAGGGGGCCAAAGACATTCGTTTTCTTTCCTTCATTTTGGTCTCTTTATCCTGGTCATCTCTCTCCTTTATACACACACATGCGTTTGATGAATAAGAATTGATTTCCTGTTATTTTTACAAGTGTTGAATAGGTAGGGTTGAGAACCACCTTGGGTCAGTGGTACTCACCCTGAGTGTCTACTAGAATCATCTGGGGAACTCTTGGACATCCCGGTGCCCAGGCTGCATTTGGAGCAATTAGTCAGAACTCTAGGGGTAGGACCAGGCATCATTCTGTTTCAAAGCGCAGCCAAGGTTAAGACCCACTACCTTGGATTTAAAGGACAAAAAAAAAAAGTCCTGAAATAAAGAGGGAAATCTAACCTGTTGTTCACAAACAATGTTTATGGCTTGTAGCTTGTAACTCTGGAAAGAAGATTCTTCAGCTTTTAAGGGCTGAATGCAGACAACACTTCCCAGTGACACATTTGCAACTCTTTGTTGTGGTTTGATAGAGGCAATAAAAGAACTATCAGGAAGCTATTGTGACTTGGCTGATGTCTGTATTTCTAGCCAGAAGGGCTTTTTCCATCAGCGAGTTCGGTGACAGGCTTTGAGCAGGGTGAAAGCTTCCAGGTTCCAGCGATTAAGTCATTATCCACAGAAGCCAGTCTCACCGAGTAAGTGATCAGGACAGATGCTCTGACTGTGTCCAGAGGGAATAACCTTCAAACACAGTCCTGGGCGTACCCATATTTGATGATATTTCGGAAAGAGAACCTAATTGACCGAGCCCAGGATGATTTTCTCATTTGTTTGTTTCATGTAGAGAGATGTAGGGCAATTCAATGGGAAACATTCAAGGAACTTTTCTAAAGGTACGTTGAAATATTTTGAAACTGTAGATAGGGGGATAGTAAGGTTTTATGGGTAGGGACGTTTTTAAGGGATCCAACAGCAATTTTGTTCACAAACAATGTTTTGGTCGTTTTACAAATGAAGGATTCTAACCTTGTGACCCTGGAATTGCTCAAGCATGTCACGTTCAAGGCCGAATCTGGAATATTTAGTGCTTTCTTTCCTAAGCAAGAGCTAGGAGAGTCCGGACTTTTGGGGAAGAGTTTTCTGGCTGGGAGCACATGGTGTGATGACCGCTGCAGCTTCTCAGGTTCCGTTCTCCTAGAGATGGGAGAGCTGTTTTGTTTATTGAGAGGTGATGGAAAGTCAACAGGATTTTGTCCACTGTCAGTAACTGAAGACTCAAACACAAGTAGTTGCAACAACAAGGGTTTGTTACCCCGTCCGTGACGATACCTGGAGATGCCTCAGTGCCCCGGGGCGGGCTGATTCAATAATTGAGCCGGGCCCTGGCTTCGTATGGTATCTGATTGGATTTCTGATTCCCTTGACTTTTTCTCCCTGGCCCTCTGACAACATCCAAAGGCAGCGAGACAAGGGGGGCATTTCTCCCGTGGGTCTTATTATTTTAACCGGGAAGGGAAAGCTTCCAGGAGCTCCCAGCGTACTTCCTCTCAGGTTTCAAACCTGGAGCCAAATGCTGTGCAACTTGTTCGTCCTTAAGCCCATAAGGGGTTACAGTAGTTGGCATAAGCTAAGGGTTTAGCAAACTTCTGTAAAAAGCTGATGGTGAGTATTTTGGGCTTTGTGGGCCGCATGTGTTCTCTGGTCCATATTCTTCCCTTTCTCTTCTTAGCCCCGTGAGAATGTAAAAGCCACTGTAAGATCTAGGGGTGTGTGCCAGGCACCAGCTAGCCAATTATGGTTCATTCCCTGAGGTTGGGGGGGCGGTGTCCGCCATTGCCACCCATCTTCCGAACAGTACTGTGATTTTGTTGGCACATTGAGTGGGTGGACAACTGTGTTTGCCTCGGTATCTAATTTGTAAAATTGTTGTAATGACTATTCTATGAGATAACTAAATAAAGCAAATATTGTAGTTCTGGGCACATCAAAGGCCCTCAACAAAGAGGAGTTACTTATGTTATTATTGTTGTTTTGTTCTTTCTTGGTATGCCTGTGTCACCACTGGGGAATTCTGTCATCCAAACTCCCCTTTTGGATATGCCTGGAATTCTGATTAGATCACAATAAAACATTATTTCATGACTTTTAGTTGGTTCGGTTTTCCTCTATTGTGGGGGAGTATGGCTTCTAAATTCCACATCTTGTCCATGTATACAAACTTTAAAGTAATTTGGCAACGGGCAATTTGACGAAGAAAAATTGGGTTGTGAATTCTGAGGACTTCAGCACTCCTTTCATTGGTTATTATTCTGACTGTGTTAGGTTAGACTGAGTAACACCCCACCCCCCAAATCTCAGTGGCTTAACACAGGAAAATGGTATTCCTTGCTTATGCTACATGTCCCGAATGACTCAGCAGGGAACCCTACCCCACTGAGTGACTCAGTGACCCAGCCTAATTGAGACGCTGCTGTCATGGAGTTACAACTTTGGGATCGCATGATCTAGGAAAGAAGGAGATTGGAGAACAGCTCTCGAGCTTCTCTCGGCCTCAGCCTGCAAGTGACATATTTCACTGACCGGCGCTGATCACGTGGGTTAGTCCCTCTGCAAGGAGGGCTAGGAGATATGGGGAAAAAAGGGAACATTGAGTATTACTATCACTTCCACTGTCCCACGGCTTTATTCATTTTCTTCAGAGCATAAGCAATGATAGAAGTGAAAGGTATGTCATCCTTGGGTCACTACAATATGAAAATTCAGTAGGGCTGGTCATTGCCAGGTCCAAAGCACTGTCTTTTACTCTTTGAATTCCCCTTTCACTCAGTGAGTTTCAGTTGGGAGAGTTGTTACTCCCTGGAGTGTATCAAGTGACATCTAAGGACATGTTTTGTTTGTCACAAAGGGGTGAGGGTTGCTTCCAGCACGTCGTGGGGAGAGGTCAGATATGCCGCTAACCATTGTGCAGTGCACAGGACAGCCGCCGACTACAGAGAATGATCAAGCCCCAGAAGAATCATGTGCAAATTAAAGTTGGAAAAGTGCTACTGGAGGCTGGTCTCAGATTATGGCGCCATGGCTACAGATAACACGTTTCCCTCGGAACACCAGGGCTCCTTCTAAAAAAGTCACAACTAACGAACTACTGTATTTTTCGGATCGTAAGACACACCTAGGTTTTAAAGGAGGAAAATAGGAAAAAAAGTTTTGAAGCAAAAAATGTGGTAAAATATTTAATAACATAAATAACATAATATTTCGCCAGTGTAAATGTAAACAGAACATTTGGACTATAAGATGCAAATTTTGGGGGGAAAAGTGCATCTTATAGTCCGAAAAATACGGTAACTTCCTTCCTTCCTTCCCCCCTTCCTTCTTTCCTCCCTCCCATTCCCCTCCATTTGGGGAAAGATATGGGGAATGGCCCCTACCATTTTTTCCTTCTTTCAAAAACTGCATATGCACAGGACCTGCCCTAATCCCAGGGGGCAGGGCCGCAGCCTGTTAAACAAATACCGCAGGCCATTGATATGACCCTGAAGTTTAAGAACCATGTCCCAGGCAACTCTTTACAGTTGTTTCGGATTTCCTCCAAAACTTTGGACTTCGGAGGCTCATCCTCACAATTAGTGTCAACTCTGTTGAGTTTTCTGTTGAGTTGATAGTATGTCATTCTCTTGCTGTCCCCAGGGCTCCATCTGGCTTTCACCCTGTCATTGGAATACACTTTTACGAGGCATTAAAAAATGCAGTGTCACCAAGATTCAGAAAAAGAGAAAGAGCTTTTTTCTTTTTTTTTTTTTTTTTTACATCTGGTGCCTTTCTAGTAACAGCCCCGCGCTCTCCGCATGTGCCCCTCCGTCCCCAGAGTGGCCGCTGCGTCTGCATTCTGCATCTTCTCCGTGTCCACTGTCTCTTGGTGTCTGCTGTCTGGCTTCTCTCCTCACTTTGCCACCAAATCTCTTCTTGCAGAAGTCACCAGGGACTTCTTTATTTTCACTTCCAGCGACCTTTTTGAGTATTCTAAAGCAAACCTCTTAGAGGTTGGCAACCTTATAAAAAATCATGTGTTGCCGTCCTACCTTGCTGAGCTGGTGTGCACAGTTGAGCACGACTGTCAGGAGAAATTGGACCTTACTCTCCCTTTTTGTGCCAACCCCCAGGGTAGGAAAGTAGTCAGTCACTGAAGGGTTTTATACTTAAAAACATGTTTTACAAATTTAGGTTTATTGCAATTTTTTTTTCTAAATTAAGCTAGTTATTTTAATTCCTAATTCATTTCATTAACAAATCTCTTCTGATAAAGAATTGCCTGTATGACTCTTGCAATGTGTGTTGTTTTGTAGTTGATTTTGATGAGACTCTTCCCTTGTTTTATAGAATGCACCATATTCAGAGTAGCTAAGTCATTATCTTCCCTTTGAGAACCTGTAAACTAAGTCTTTAAACCCCAGTGGAAGGGGAAGTTCTCAAATGAAAAGGAAATAGAATAAGAATGCACTGAATTCAGGGCATCCTTGCCCCACCAAACCCACCTTCCTTCCTTCCTTCCTTCCTTCCTTCCTTCCTTCCTTCCTTCCTTCCTTCCTTCCACCTTTCATTCCTCCTGCCTTTCTTTCCCTTTCTTCTTTCTTTCCCTTTATTACATACTGAGCAAACACATTCCAGACAGTACATTAGGCTCTGGGGATAGAGCAATGAAACAAACTCAGTGCCTTGCCTTTAAGATGCTAAGCGTTTAGTGTCATAGAATAAAACAGTTTGCTAAACATACAGGGGAGGTGAGGGTCCAGTGGGCCTGAGAGGGAGCGATGAAGATGGGGTGAGTGGAAGGCAGGTGGAGACTCAATCTTGAAAGGTGAGCTTGTGTCCTGTTGCGGCGTTAGGAGGGCGGAGGCAGAGGTCTTTCAGGCAGTGCGGTGGCTTGAGCAGATCCAGGACAGGGAGGTATGAGTTTACCTGGTGCAGCTGTGGTGTCCTGAGGGGGTGTTGACTGAGAAGGCTGGGTAGGGGTGGGGCACAAGTCTGGACTTCAATGTAGAGAGCGGCATGACCACGCATCGGTGACAGCTCAGGGGACGGTGGCTTGGGGAAGTATGCATTCCTGAAGTATGGGAGGCCTGCAGGAAGACCAGTTCAAAGTCCAGCTGAGACTGGATAGTCCAAGGTTTGGTATTGAGAAGGTGCTCAGGGTGGTAGCGACCTTGACAACACACAGGGGAGAGGCACAGGGATAGAACGAGCTAAAAGACAGAACCTTAGGTCATGCTGACTCTTGATGGGCAGGGTGAAGAAAGAGTTGCTTAGACAAGTAGGAGGAAAACCTGTGTGCTGCAGATTTAAAATGCTCACTACCCTTTCCAACTAGTTGGAAGAAAGTCCTTTTTATGTTGAAACAGCTCATGTCCCCTTACTCCTTCATCTCTGGAAGTAACTCAGACCAAATCTGCTTCCCTTGCCACACAATAGCTCTTGAAGTGACTGCAAGACAGCTCCCGTGATTTCCCTTGACCTTTTCCTCTCTAGGGCGCACACCCGCTGTTGTCCCTCCGCCCCCAGTCTGTGTGGGACATGGTTTCTGACCACTTACCTGCACCGCTGGCCTGGCCGGCAGCGTGTGGTTGCCATGGAATGGAAAGAATAAGGGAAATGTCCTCCCATTGTCTCCATTCCTTCCTCCTTCTGCAGACGTTTCTTTCTTCCAAATTTTATAGCCTGACTCTGCGTGAGTTGTTGGGTCAGTGAACCCGAGGGGTGGAAGCGACAGCTCGGGGACCGCTGAATAGCCTTGCTTTGTCCGGAGGCATGTTTTTCTGACTGTTTACGGTGCCCGACAGGCTTGCTTTTGTTCTGGGGAGAGCTGGTTGGAGAACGCAGGCGGCTGAGAAAGCTGCCGGGCTCGACTGCGCTCTGGGGTGACCTCCAAGGCCCTCCCAGAGAGCTGCCATTTAGCATCCCAAAGGTACCCCTTGCCCAGTGGGGGTCATCCGAGGCCTCTGCATCCTCATCCCAAGTCTAACACTGATAGCGAGGGGGAAAAACTGTCGCCAACTTCTCCAGCTTAATGGTAGTCAGCAAGGAGACCCAGGCAGCGAGATTCCATTTTAGTCATCAATCCCGTTACAAAAAAACACAAAAATCCAACAACAGCTGTGTACCACTTTTCATAACTTTTCCTCCATGGTTGGCAGTCAGATTGCTTTCTTTTGCAGAAAACACGATGTCAGTTTTAGTCAGAATTTATGTGTAAAAACTTGAAAGGAGGCAATTTGGAAAGGAAAGTGAAATTAGTGAGGTTTTCAGTTTGCATTTGGAATGAATCACACACATTTGGGATTGTAATGTGCAAACATAATGCCGAATTTTCCTTCTCAGGCCTTCCTGCTTTCTCTCATATCCCTGGGATGTAGAATCCTTTCCAGGCGGGCTCTGATTACCGCAAGGGGACCCTGGCAAGAGAGGATCTGAGGGCCTCGGCCTCCAGCAGCAGGGAGCAGGCTAGAGTCTTCCCTAACTTGGGGAAGGACTCGGGTAAGACGGTTGGTGCGGCAAGTACATTCCAGCAAGAAGAAATGCTTGGCTGGTCTCAGTGGGTTCCAGAACATGCAGCCGTTCTGTAAAATGACCAGGGAACAGTGTGTTTTATTGAGGGCTGCTGTATTATGTGGGGTCCTCCACTTTTCTCCCTTGAGGGTTATGGCAAAGTGGTTTCTTCGGGTGAATTCTAGAGCAGCAGTCGAAAGAACTTTAGGTTCAAGTCCCAGTTCTACCCATTATTAGTCTGATGTCCTTGGGTAAATTGCTTGTCTTTGTAAAGTTCGTAGTCACCCTGAATGAACTTGACCTTCTTTCTGTCATTATGCCGTGGATGTTTTGCCTTGCATTTGCTCATAGAAACAGGTAATACTTGGTGCATGGATTTAAAGGATTACTCACAGGACCCATGGGACCTGCAACAGTCTCAGCTTCCTTGTCTGCAAGGGGTAAGCCGACTTCCACTTACGGAACACCTCGTTCCAGCTGCGAAGACGTATGATTTGCTTATGTTATGAGTTAAATTGGTGTTCGGAAGGCAGGTGCAGGAGAGTCCCTATTGGAATATTGTGTGTCTCTAAAACTATATTCAGAGTTTTAAAGAATCAGATTAACAAGTGAACTTTTGATATGCCATTTGTTTGTGGAGCTTGATCTGCTGTGGAATCTGTTAAAAGTAATACTAACAGCAGAAAAGTGTGTCCTAATATTTACATGGATCATAATACTAGTCGGTGATGGCTCATGAACTGCTTGTCTTCCTGGATCCCTTTCCGTCCTTCTGGTCAGTGCTTTACTTGAAGCTGGCTATTACTCAGCCAGTTATTTCTCTCTACCTGAATACCAGCTCGGGATACGAGCAGGGATAAAGGGGTCTTGATAAGGCAAAGAATATGGGATTAAGTAAAGGAAGAGTTACCACGTAGGATAAACATATATAGGAAGAGACTAGAAAAGGTTGGAATTTGTGTTTTAATACTTCTCAGGAAGAAATCCTGAAGTGGTGTTGTATCTAGCACTTAAGAATATCTGATTGATCTGCTCTGTAAGCACCGTAGCCACGTGTTGCTCACGGGCTGTTGTCTGGTAGGGAGTGGGCCACCTGCAGGTTTAAGATGATGGGGGCGGGGGGGAGAGGTGGGAGGAAAGAGGGTTGTATTGAGCTCTGAAATGCCATTGTGGTGAGTTTCCTTTCATTGTGTATTGATTGATTCTTCCAGATGAAGGCTCTGGACTGAGTCCTTTTCCATTTTCACTACTGCTAAGTTGATGATTAAACAGTGGTTTTAGACCCGGATGGTTTTTGATGAGACAACAGGGAACATCCTGAAAATACTGTAGTATAAAATGTGAATATGCACAAATCTGTACTGTAGATAACCATAACTTTCAAATCATGATTGACTCTCTAATCCTATTTCTTTACCTGGATGATCCCTCAACATCACTCTACTCAACCCAAATTCATCCCTTCCCATCTGCCCTATCTGCTTCACTGGTGTTTTTCTCCTCAGTTGGAACCTGCCCTTCCTCCTAGGCGATATAATTCAGTTTTCCTCCTCTCCATCTTTACTATTACCGATCAAGCTCAGGCTCCTCTCTTCTCTCATTTGGAACTTTGTAGTAATCTCTCACTCAGTTTTCCTGCCTCCAGTCTTGTCCCCCACCTTGACCCACTCTGTCTGGCATCAGAATGCCTAAAGAAGTAATTTAGCGGCCATTTGTGAGTCTACCCACTCTCTTTTCAGGGCTGGGTGTAACTCAGTGAACTAATCACTGTTTCTGCTCTCACTTATTTTCTAGTGGTGAAGACCAACAAAGCCAGGTACACAGGCAAATAACTAACATGTTTATAAACTATACCAAGAGGAAACTATTTGAGACGGAGGATAAAAGGGTAGGCATCTTTGCATAGTGTAGATGAGCAAGGCTCTCCTTGACAATGGCATTTAAGCTTGAGATCCAATGGATGAGAAGGAACCAGAATGGAAAGAAGTGGGGACATAAATGTTCCAGGCAGAAAAGACCGTTTGTGCAGACTCTTGAGTTGTGTAAAAGCTTGGTGGGCTCAGAGAACTGAAAACTAGGAGAGAATGATTAATGCACAGAGCCATCGGAGGAGAGAGATTGAAGACGAGATCAAAGAAATGGGCCGGATCATATCACACAGGGCCTTGCAGGCTATATAGTAAGGAGTACATTTTACTCCAAGTTCAGTGGGAAGCCATTAAGGAATTCTAAGTTCAGGAGCAGTTTTATCCAATTTACATTTCACGATCACTCTTGCTTTGTGGAGCATGTGTCAGCGGAGGATGAAAGTTGTTGTGGAAGTCCAGGTAAGAGGTGACGATGGTGTAGACTTAGATGTTAGCAAGAGAGATGGAGAGAGTTGGGCAGATTCATTATAACTTTTGGAGATAAAATCAATGGGATCTCCTATCAGATAAGATACGGGAGCAAAAGAACGGGAGGAAATTAAGGGTGGCGGTTTTGAACAGTGGGATGGAGGGGGTCATCTGAGGAAGGAAGGGAAAGGAAGAAGGAAGGAAGGAAGGAAGGAGATTTTGACCCTCTCTTCCTCTTCCACTTTTAAGGACTCATATGATTAGACTGGGCCCACTTAAACAATCCAAGCAATCTCCTCATCTCAAGGTCTTAACCTTAAACATATCTGCAAAGTTCCTTTGGCCATGTACGGTAACATAGTCATAGGTTCTGTGGATTAGGATGTGGACGTCTTTGGAGGGTGGGCATTATTCTGCCTGCCACAGAGTTAAATGAGAAAAGTGTTCGCAGATGTGGTTGGTGACCTAGGTAAGTCAGGAGTGTGAGGGCAAAGGAGACCTATCTCTTGGTGGGTTGGGCAATGAAAGGAGACGTCAGGATGTAGGTACAACATCGTGTGTGGACGGCTCTTTAAAAAACTGGGATTAAGACTGGAGGGAGATGTAGAGTGAAGTGAAGTGTATTTTATGGCAGATATAAGAGCTTAGTAGTTTAATGATAGGAATAAATCACGCAAGAGTAACATGCTGTGGGGAGTATCAGCAGGGAGGGGATACCGGAAGCCTTGGAGTCCTTACCAAGACAAGAGTGGCTGGGTCCAGATGGGACGGGCATGCCTGCCTTCGCAGAGAAAGGAAGAAGGAGAGGATGGGTGCTTGTGACCTGTGATGGGAGACAAGTAAGGTTCTATCTCAGACCTTCTATGTCTTCAGTGAAGTGTGAAGCAGGGTCATCGTCTAAAACGGAACAGTGACCATATCAGTTTGTTGCTCCACACTCTTCGATGGCTCTACCTGCTTATCTCTGTTTTCCTTTTCTGGCACTGTCTGCCTAAGATTTTTGCACTGTACTCTCACATGTTCCTTAGAAACTTCTGGAGATACCACACCTCTCTGCTTTTGACCTTGTGTTTGCCCATTGATTTTGACCTTGTGTTTGCCCATTGCCTTTACTGGAGTGCCTGGCCTCTTCTAACTTGGTTGCTTACCCCCTCTCACGCCCATCTCCAGTGTATGCTTTTCCTGGAACCAGCTTTGAGATACAACCTCACCCAGGTTTGTCAGCTGCTCAAGTTCTCTCAGAATTCCCTGTTTACACTTCTATTAGTCCTGATAGAATTATCTGTTGTGTAGTATCTGTCATCTCTACTAAAATGTGACTTCGTTGAGAGTAGAGGCATGGCTCATCTTTGTAGCCACAGCACCTGGCACAGTGCCTGCACATAATAAAACCTCAATAAATGTTTGCTGAATTTAATAGTCTAGCAGGTAAATTGATTGAACATATGTATCAAACAATATCAAAGTAGGGTAGGAAAAGAAATCTACTTAGTGTACACAAACTGTTGTTACACTTTTCACTGACTTGTTATAACTTCACTTTGCCCGCTCTCCACAGCTGGATCTCAGCATGCTCAGACGTTCCAAGTGTCAGCATCACCCTGCAGGCTGCAAAGTCCTTCAGAGGAAAGATTAGAGCTCGGTCATCTTTGTATCACTGTTACTTAGCACAGTGCAAAGCCTGTAGAAAGCATAAGAAATGTTTAAATTATTTTATGGGAGTTTAAAATTAGTTCTCTAGAAGCTGTAGTATCTAGCGAATCTTCCCCTCCAGGGTGGGCCCTTGCCCCTCTCTGATCAGCCTTTCGTCTGATGCAACCCTGCTTCTGAGCTCCTTATCCATTGCAGAGGTCTTGGACTGTTCTAAGTGGATTGAGTCCAAGTTCTGTAAAGTGGAGTGACTTACTGTTCTTCAACTTGTTCTTTTTAAGAAGGCAGACCGATTCCATATGTGCTACTGAAAAGCATGCTAGCTACGCAAGTGGTCACTTTGCAATCAACATCTTCACAACCAGTATTCGTAGTGCTTTGAATGGGGAATTTTGCACCTGAAAATGTTTACAAAAGGATGATTGATGCCTGCAGAATTTATTCACAATAGAATGCTAAGGGATGAAAGCATTAAAAAAATTGTGCATATAATACGGTCTTCATTTTATGAGAATTTTTCTGTATCTATGTAAGTGTGTGTAGTTTTAGATACGTGTGCACAATGATGGCAGAGTCGTACAGCAAGATATTAACAAATGGTTTTGCCTAGTGGTGGAAATGTGGGTAATTTCAATGTTCTTTTTTATGCTTTTTTTGTTTTCCAGATTTTGTAGTAAATATTTTCTACTTTTGAATTCAGGAAATCTGTAGGATTTTCAGGAAAAAAAATCCATGATTTTGTTTTCAAGAGTAATTTATTATTACTGGCAAAAAATATTATTAATATTGGCAAAAATTTAAGAGCCACACCCAAAGGCACATGCTTTTTAACGCCCCTCCCCCTCCCAAACCACCAGCATAGTGACTGCAGTAGATGCCTTTGTATTTTTAGAGCATCAGTGGTAAGATCGTTTTTAAATTTTGTTTCATTTTTTTTATTTTGGCCAGTAGTAAAGAGAGCAAGAAACCAGGGATCCTGGATTTAAATACTTTTTTTAGCCCAGAGGACTCGAGAAGCATGGATAGTAATGTTACTAAATGATTATTGACCTAGGAGAGGATTTGGAGATGACTTAAAATGTGAAAATATCGTCAGAGTTCAAGAGGTTTTCAAAGTGTACCTGATCAGATGTGTTTGACCCCCCAGTCTCAGGTAGATGTTCCAGAGGTTTCTTAGGAAGGCTTCTGTCTACCCTGGTCTGTGAGATTGCAGCGAGACTTTCTGAATGCAGCTTAATTCCCAAGACCAAAATAGTCCAGTGAGTCACTTGGATATATTCTGAATCAAAGATTTAAAAACAAAAGCATGCAAAAGGTCCTCATGCTTTAGCTTGGAGTCAACGTCAGTTCATTTTGATTTCAAGGCTATCCAAAGGGGTGTTGCTCTAGGCAGCCACGCTAACGTTGAGAGCGAAGAGAGAGGGCTCTTTATGGGCAAGGACTCCGTGGTATGGTGTGCTGTGGTATACCATTGTATTTTCGTTATTGTTTTCATATTCTCTGTGATGCTTAACACAATGCAAGGCACATGCCGAGTGCTGGACAAATGACAGAGACCAGAGCAGAGGAGAGTATTACGAAGTACTGACTGAGTAGGGTGCCAGCCATCTAGGTTTGCTGAGACTGCACCTCGTTGCAGCCCTTGTCTTGGTTTAATCATGAACAGTGTCCTCTTTCACTCTCAAAAGTGTGTCCCATTTGGGATGATCACTTTATAGAGTCACCCTGTGACCGAGCTGGCTAAGAACAATCTAGGTTCCATGATTTTATCTCTCTCTGCACAGCAGTTGTCTGCCTGGCAAAAATTTAAGAGCCACGCCCAAGCGCACATGCTTTTTAATGCCCCGCCCCCCACCCTACCCGGCAGAAATAACGCCTGCAGTAGCCGCCTTTGTACTCAGCCTTTTTGGATAGATAAATAGCGCTGCTGAAGGAGCCCTAGCAGATTAAAGACCTGGACATGTTGATCTCTTTCTATTACCACAGCTGTCCCAGATGGTGGTAATATTTCTGGGGCTCTGAACTCTGCATTTGGGATAAAATGCCGAGAACACATTGAAACTGACAAGCTGCCTTGACATTTGCTCTTTGGCTCCTAAGCCAGGGATTTTCTTCTTCTTTATGACAGTTTGCACTTCTGTTTCCTTTATTCCCTTGGGACTCCCACTCGATCCCCTTTTTCTTTAGAAGAATAAGAGTTTAAAGGCGGCATATCTAATTTGCAGAGGATTTAGTGCCCCTTAATTGCCCTAGAAGCCTGAAAAGTCAGTCTCTAGGAATAAGCTCAAGAGGGACTCAAATTGAGACAGACGTTTGTGTCTTGACGAAGGCCATGTGGGTTTCCGATTCCTCCCCTGGGAGCAGATGTGCACTAAATGTGCATGAAATGAAATCGGGGAGATGTGTGCATTTTCCGAACTGGGGTTTAAGTTCCTAGAAACCTCTCGTGCTCTGTAAATTAAGATTAAGGGCTGTGCTAATTTAAAATGAAGAAAATGGTTCCAAACTTTTCCTGAGTCTCTCTGAGCCCTCTGAGAAATGACGATGACTGGGGATCCTCTTCCAAGAAAATGATGCATATGCACACACGAAGAAAACCTTACATGTAATTTTAGAGGATTTATGTTGCCCGGTCTACTTTATGGGTTTTAGATTAATGTAGCAGATACAGGTAGTCGACTCCCTAATGCGAGTACTCCGCGCTCCCCTCCTTCTCCTATTAGAAACCCTATTCTCTTCCTGTATCTCACCCTCCTCATGGGAGTGTGTATTTGAGGGGAGACTCTGACCCCACCCCAGGGATGGAGGTGGTGGGTAAATGAGTGGGCTAAACAAATTGTGATGGCCCCTTGCCAGAGATCGGTTCTGGCATAGGTATGTGATACTTTGTTGGCCAATAACACAGGAGTGTAATTCTGTGGGGGCAGCTTTGGGACAAAATTTCATCCCTCTTAAAAATGAGACATACAGTAGTATGGAGCAAACAATTTTGTACTATAGGATTGAACACATGAGAGAAGACACCAAGAACCTTCTGGGAATGGATTGGTAGTAGTGGTCTTGGTGGGAATTAATGACTTCTAAGATAGGCATATGGATGTATGTATGTTCACGTGCAGATATATACCTGTGTGTATTTTTATGTGAGTGTATGTGTATTTATATGTATGTATAGGTATATTATATGCACATTCATGTATTTCCTACCTCTGATTGGTGAAAGGACCAAGAAAAAGTGCTAAGCTAGTAACAATAAGCCCACCTCGTACCCAGACCTTGATACCACTGACGACTGAAAGGAAACAAGTTTTCTTGCAGCAATGTCATGGGTAGGACATGAATCAAGGTGAGACTGGAAGACAAGGTTGTTCTCAGGCTAGTGCCCTAACTGATCCTTTCACAGGCCAGTCTGTCATTCAGTTAAACTGGCAGTTTTAAGACAATTAAGTGTGTGATCAGACTATTGGATTCCTTGGTCATACGCTCATTGTCGCACATCTGTTGATATTAATCAGCTCCTTGGGCTGCAACAGTGTTCTGTGGAATACCGTGCTGGTAAGTCAGGCATTCTTATACCCTTGAATAATGTGCTTGCATGCAGAGAAGGCAAGCCTTCTGACCTTACTACATTTAGAGTAGGTAAGCATGAATTGTGGTAAGAATGGATTGCAATCTCCTCCTCCCTTCCAGGGTGGAAGTGGTCTGCTATAATCAACCTTCCACCAAGGGGCTGGCCAATGCCCTTGAAGGTGCCAGAGGGACAGCATCTGTCTCTGCTACTGATTGGTTAGCCATTCTTCAGTGGCAGTGAGTTGTAAGAAGGAGCCCAAACTGCTGGTCACACTCACAGCCTCCATTCCTGCCACCTGAGCCATTCCGTTCATGGGTCCGTTGTGCCAGCCCTGGAGTGGCTGAGGAGAGGAGGCTTGCTGACATCTACAGGTGGGTCATAAATTCTTCTAAGAACCCCTCAAGGGCCATTGGGTGTGCTGATTCATATGGCTTGAGGGGCAGGGCAGATTGTACCACAGCCTGCCCCGCCCCCATCTATGTGACCCACATTTCTACCTACTGACTGAATGCAGAACATGAAGGAGAGGATTATGAGCAAGAGTCTTGTTTGTCAGTGTGGTCTCAATAAGTAGGAGGGATAAGGTTGGTGGACTAGGGAAGGAGGGAAAGCCAGTGCAGCGGTCACTGCTAGGGACAGCTGTGTATGGGGTCTTCTAAGAGCCTCATGAAATGTATTCAGAACTGTGTGTCCAGGGGACTAATCATCACCTCCTGCCCATCATTGTGCATGGATCACAGGTGGCCCCCAAGCTTTAACCCCTTAGATTCTGCACGTCAGTGGGCCTAGGTGGTTCCGTCAAGTGCCAGAGAGGTCTTAGAGCAGGAATCCAGAGGTAGAAGAAGGCATCCATCTGATGCAGACAAGGATGAGGCACTGTCATGTCGCATCTGTTCGGAAGCTGGTCAGAACCTGTGCTGAACTGGAAAGCCACATCAGGGTCTCCAGCAGGAGGTGGGTGGGGAGAAATTGGGAGTGGTGCACAAGCGAGGATTTGAGCAAGATGCGTCTGGCTCCACTCTTATCTACTGTGGTAGTGTTACAGAGCAAAGAGCCGACGGGGCATCCCCAACGGTGCCCCAACCCCACTCCAGGTCCGTTTTGCACGCCGCCAATGGAAAGACGTCTCTCAATACCAGAGACTTGTGAAAAGGAAAAGAATTACTTATTTACAAGTTATACAGGCTTGGAATAATGAGGTCTCCTTTAAAATACTAAAGTTCTCTAGAATACCCACAAACACCCACAGTCCTTCCTTCCCCCCCTTTTCCCAGTCCAGGGTACCGTAGGAGAAGTAGAAGCGTGATTCAGGCAGATTCTCAGTTCTGGCACCATCTGATGTGTCGCCACTGCGAACTCCAATTATTCCAGAAAACTCCAATTAATCCAAAAGCATGTGACACCTTCTCATGGCTCACCAGCATAAGTCCTTTCACCCCTTTTCTTCCAGGCAAAGTCTCTGCTGCTTCCTAGGCCGCGTGGCAAAGGAAGGCACCCAAAGCTACGTGGTCCTGCCTCTGTCTCTCAGGCTGAGGGGTCCCCATTCCTCAGCCCCGTTGTCCAAGAGAGAGATATGGCTGCTGTGTCTGGGTTTAAATCCCCCGCGCCGACCTTCCTCTTGCAGCCCCATTTCCGACTCCTCTTTCAATCAGCTACGCCTGCCAGCACTTCATATTCCTCCAGTTTTCTGGGCTGCCATGTTAGCTGTGGGCAGGGGTGACCCCATGGCCCAGAGCCAACCATCTCCAAGTTTTCACGCAGGCGCTGTGTCTAGGGGGAGTTGCCTCTCGGCTACATCCTTGGTGGAAATCTCCTTCATCCCCCTGGCTCAAAGCATGGCCACAGCTATTTAACATATCTATGGAGCCAGTGAAAGGTTATAGATATGTTAAATGACCATGGCAGAGGCTAGCTGCAAAGCTGCTACCATACCCAACAGCTCTGAATGGCTCTGCTCTATGAGTCCCATCCCCCACCCAGTTCAGACCCGTGGGGGTGAGAACATTCTGGATACCTTGAGTTCTGGACCCTACTACAAATCCTTGTTTGGGCCCATTTCTTGGCTGCACCCTGTAACAGTAGCTTGGTGTGTTTACCTGACTTTTCCGAAGTTCAGTTTCTCATCTGCATAATGCAGATAATAATTCATGCAATTGGGAGGGTTAGCAAAGGTGACATCTGTTAAGTTCCTTGTGTTGTGCCTGGAATAAATATTCCTGACCTGCCTCCTGGCCATGCAAAGCGGTAGGTGCACAGTTAACTTTCTAGTCTTGTAGGTGGAGGGGAAGGGTAGGAGATAGGAGGTAAGGGATGAGTTCATTAAAAAAACAAACAACAACAAAAAACATTGGAGCAAAATGCAGGAAGAAGACTCTTGGGCAGAGGACTCTGTGTGTGATTGATTGCACAGAGCTGGGACAGTACAGTGTCCAGGCGGCAGCAGGAGCAGCATGGCCAGAGGAATGAGTGAAAACCTAGGTTAGATGAGTTCCAGGAAACAGAAAGGACTTCCATTTGGTCTTCTCTCAGTTACTTCTTAGAGGGGGACGTAGAAGATCATACGGCTGTGGTAGGCTCTTGAATGCCAGTTTACGTGGTTTCAGTTATACCTGGCTGACAGGAAGGTGGCCTAGACAAACTTCTTCAAAGACTGGGAATTCAGTGAAAGGGGCCCCCTTGCCTTGTCCGCCCCTAGCTCATTTCAACAACCATTGCCCTTGCCCTTCCTGGAGCCTCTGGGAATATCCCCGTCAGTGTAACTTAATCATCCCAGGAGCAATATTCTGAGGAATCAAAGGGGTGGGGGACGAGGAGGAATAGGGGCTAATTCTCATTTATTTTTTACTTTCAGGGCACAACTGGGTGCTGACGCATAGTAGGTACAAAACAAAAGCACTGTGTCGTTCTTCAGTCCCTTTCCTGGTGGCACTCTTAGCTATGTGCCCTCTTGGGTGAGACATTCGCCCTCCTTTTGCCAGTGCCGGCTGTGAGGGATCTGCCAGCCTGCTTCCTAGCTACCGTGGAGGCGAGTTCACTTAAGCCCCGAGGACAAAGACTCTCGGAGGGGTTTCGAGCTTAGATACACGTTGAATGTATGTCTCCATTTTTCTTCCGAGGTCAGAGCAAGCTCTGTTTCAGCTTGTGCTTGCACAAGCATTCAGTTTACTGACAAATAACACGGGTCACGTAAATACTCAGAAGGAAGCGTGGTTGGCCAGTGATTGCAGCCGCTGCCAGCGTATCTAGAACAGGTTGCATTCTGCAAAAGAAAGAGACACTACAATAGCCATAGCCATTTATTTTCTATTAAAAAAAAAGGTCTTTGCCCCAGTTAATGGCCTATTTGTTCAAAGCAGTTTTAAATATGTAACATAGTTTTGACTTACCATGAGAATATTCGGGGAGTTAAGCCTAGGAAATGTGCTTTTATTTTCTATAACATCTCTTTTGGCTGCATGATGACTTGGCTGTTTGCTTTTCTCCAATACAGAAGGATTTGGAGAGTTAACCTGATATTCCTGGGTTGAATATTTTCTTATTTGTGTATGCAATTTAAGAGAAAGAGAATCATTTTTCAAAGTAGTCTTTAAAAAAAATAGTTTTCAGCCATGTGTGGGGCTTACATTCTTGAGAGGCAAGTATTCTGAAGAATTTAGCATAATTTCCTGGAATGTGGCATCTCTCCCCTCAGCCCCTTCACGCTCTTTCACTTTCGCTCCGCCGCCCAGTGAAACACTCTGGGGCAGCTCCTCTGGTTGCTTGTGGCTACCTCGGGGCCCCTCCTCTTTGTCATAGGACATTCCGTTCTTCCCACCAGCCCCAACCTGTTTGCAACTCGGCGCACAGGGCAAACAGGACTGCGCAGTCTTACCCCTGGGACAATCATAGTTTCAGCTTTACAGGGACCAAAGCTTCTGGCCCAACAGCTTTAGAGAACTGAGACAATTGGGAGAGGTCGTAATACGTTTTACTTTAAAAAACATAGTCTTGGCATAGAAGGCAGGAGGTATCTTGGCATCCATCACTATAGCCCCTGGGTGTTTTGGAAAAATTCCACTTCATTCTTTCTCTTGTTTTGGATCCTGAAATAAGGGGCCATAGTACAAGTGTCAGGAATATAGAGATTGGTAGGTAAGACTGGGTAAGGGAACAACTCAAGGAGCCTTCCGAAGAAAAACGTATACCTCCAAAGCAGCTAAATAGACAGCATGCTGGTTGGGAAAGCAAAATTGTAAACAATCTGAGTTTGGAAGTAATAGGAAAAAAGCAAGAATAAGAAATAGTGTTTCTTCTTGATTTAAAACAATAAAAAACCAAACAAACAGTGTAGGGCTAGGATGGAAAAGTCGTACATTGAGCGTGGCGTTTGGATTCAGACCTGGATGGGAATAGTGACTGTTGGAACTTGTTAGTTTCTGCATGTTAGTTTCATGCAGAAAACATGTTAGTTTCTGCACTGTAAAGTGAGAGTAATATTTCATTTTTTACTTCAATTTTTTGCAGTATTTGTGATGGTGGTAAAATTATGTCACACAGACTATGCTGTCTTAGCCATTTTCAAGTGCACTGGTGTGTGGTATTGAGGACATTCGCACTGTTTCCTACCATCACCATCCCTCATTTCCAGGACGTCTCGCACGGGACAACAACTCCCATTTCTCGACCTTTCTCCCCACCTCTAGTTATGATTCTACTTTCTCTCTCCACGAATTCAACTACTCTAGGTACTGCATGTGAATGGAATCATGCAATACTTGTTTTTTTGTGTGACTGGATCATTTCACTTAGCACGATGTCTTCAAGGTTCGTCTATATTGTAGCATGGGTCAGAATTTCCTTCTTTCTTAAGGCTCGATAATATTCCATTGTATGTATAGGTCACATTTTATTTATTAATTTATCTATCAATGGACATTTGGGTGGCTTCCACCTTTTGGCTATTGGGAATAAAGCTGCTATGAACCTGGGCGTGCAAATGTCTCTCGGAGGCCCGCGTGTTACTTTGTTAGGTCTGCCATAGCAAAGTACTCTCGGCTGAGTAGTTTAAATGACGGAATGTTATTTCCTCACAATTCCAGAGGCTAGAAGTCTGAAATCAAGGTCTCGGTTTCTTCTGAAGCCTCTCTCCATGTCGTGTGGATGGCTGTCTGCTTGTATCTTCATGTGGTATTTCCTCTGAATAGGGGACACATTTACCTGATTCAAATTGGCAATGTCCAAATTTTCTCTTCTTATAAGGACCTTGGTCATGTTGGATTAGGACTGACCACGATGACTGCATTTTAACTTAACCACCTCTTCAAAGACCCTGCCTGCAAACCCATCTGAGGAGGTGAGGGCTTCAACATATGATTTCGGTGGGGATGCCGTTCAGTCCGCCATGCCCTGCTTTTGGTCGTTTGGGGTATGCACTCTGAAGCAGAATTGCTGGATCACATCGTAATGGTATTTTTAATTTTTTGAGGAAATAGTTTATTTTTATAGAGTGGTTATGAGATTCAAATGCATGTGAAGAACTTAGCATATGGTTGGTGGGCCCCAGAAAATTTTGACTCTAATCAGTTGTATAGACTATAAACTGCCTGCTTCCAGAATTTTCAGGCCAAGAAATTGAGCCCAGAAGAGATAAGCAGTTTATGGCTCCGCGTTCCTAGTAAGCAGCAGACTCAGGAAAAGAACCCAGGTTCTGACAATGTCAGGGCTCTTGCGTCACCGTGCGTCGCTCCTTTGCGGTCCTCCACGCAGACCGTTATTTGCTATTAAGTACTCGCTGGCTTTCACGGTATTTGATTCTGTTCTTCTGTTTTTAGACTCCGTTTTCTGAGTAGGTAATATATTTACATGGTTTACATTGAAAAATTATACAAAAATTTACTCTAGAATATCTTTTTCCTAATTTCGTCCTTCAGTATCCTGGCTATGTTCCCCACAGACAACCGGTACTGTTACTTTCTAATGTATTCTTACGCAGATTTTATGCATGTACAAACAAATCCATTTATGAATGTCGTTGTTTAAATTCAGTGTACCATATAGTTGTCTGCATCTTGATTTCTTTCACTTAATGTATATTAGAGACATTTCTATATTGATATAGAAAAAACTTCCACTTTTTTTCAACTGCATAGAATTTCGTTGTTTGAATGTCCTGTTCTTCATTTAGTCCATCCCCCTGTGAGTGGAAGACATATCTTAGAGACGGAATGTCGTCTAGTTGTTGCCTAGGACCAGAGAGAAGGATAGTATTGGTGGAAAATGGAGAGTGACTAATGGATATGATGTTTCTTCTGTGGGGAATAAAAATGTTATAAAGTTGATTGTGGTGATAGTTGCACGAGTCTGTGCATGTGCTAAAAATCATCAAACTGTCCAATTTAAATTGGTAAATTGTATGTTGTGTGAATTATATCTCAGGAAAGCTATTATAATAACAATTGGAGGACAAAGGTAATGTCATGGATTTATTGTAGACCTTGGGGTTTGCCACCTTGGAAATTAAGCATTTAAACTCTTTAGTAGCAAACTTTCTAATACTTCTCAAAGAGTGAAATGTATCACGTACTCACAGGAGTCATTCTTGAGCTGGTAACCACTTGTGACTCATTTGTTTCCGTGTTTTACAATGAGCAGCTTTGGAATGGAGGAGGTTCTCAGAAGAAATAAGGAAGTTTTAGATCCCACCTACTTTCCAGCCTTACATAGTTGAGTTGCCTATTGGAATTTTCTCTTACATTTCTTACAGAACATTAGCTACTTCCTCAGGAGCTCATACGCTGCAAGAGTACAGGGTAAGATTTCACTTGAAACTACAGGAACTCCTTTGCTGACCTATTCTGGCTGTTTTTAATGTGTCTTGGCTTCGTGCTTCCTTGGGCCCAGGGGAGATCTTGGCAGAACACCCTGTTATATGTCAATATGAGTGCCTCTCTCAACTTCCCTTCACATCGAATTTTCTCGCGGTTGTCACCCTTCAAGCCCTTTTTTCTTCTTGTCTTGAGAGAGATCCTTCTCTTGTTTCTCTGAGGAGAACCTCTCTCCGCTGTGTTGGAAATCTTGTGACCTCCACGGGGACCTTGCCCATCATTTCAGTTCACTTCTCTGGTCTCTTTGTCCCTTTCTCTCGGCTAGATTGTTGCTCAAATTTCCCATCATTTTTTAGAAAGCAGTTACAAATGTACCAAAAAAAATAACAACCCCCAAACCCAAACACCAGAAGTTTCCTTAGCTCTTTATTTCTTTCTCAATATGCTGTGTTCTTTATGTTTTCTCGCAGTTACCTTTTGGGAAAAGTTTGTGCATTTTCCTATTTTCATGGATGTGTACATTTGATGAAGAGACCGAGGTTGGGAAGTTAAGAGCCCTGTGCTAAAATTAAGTCTAGAACATATCATACCTAGAAAAATTCTGGATGTGAAAGTAAAATGAGGTTGCAACAGGAGACGAGCAAAGTTTCGAAAAATGTTTTCCCAGGCATTATGCTAGAAGCCCGGCAACCGCAAGCAGACTCGTGTCCTGGTTACACAGCCAGATGCAGTGAGAGCGCTATTTGGTATAAAGCCTCGTTTTATTTATTTTTTAGACATTGGAAAATGCAGCAGTTTCCCGGAGAGAAAATAGCATCCTTAGTAAGACACAGGGGTTCTTCCTTCACAGAAAATGCCCCTCCACCCCCGTGGTTGCTGAGATGCATTTGCTTTTGTGCCTTTACCTTATTTTGAATGTTAAGGTTTCTGGTACTTAGCCAGATTTGAGAGTCTCTGTGACCTTGAGTGTTTAGTCTAGTCCAGGACTGGTTAATCCTCTAGTAGGAAGGGAGGAAGCATCAGGTAGAGATTACCATCAGGACGAGGTGACCAACGAATCCATTAATGGACTGAGAGCCCCTTTCTTTGACGCTGAGAGAAGGGAATCAACACACACACAGCACTTCTGTCACCAAGACACAGCGTTTTGCAAACAGGAGCCACAGTCACTTAGCCACAAACCTCCTGCTAAAACAATTTATGTCAGGTAGGGCATAGGCTTATTGATTTCATCTTAGAACCCACTTAGGGCAGGGGTGCTCGTTTATAAACACATCACAGTAGAAAACATCGTGACATTATCTGTAAAGCTGGTGTGGTGCTCCTCTCAAATACCAGAGCACCACTTAATGAGAAAATTAGCTAGTTTATTGAAGGAATGTTTTCCATTTTATTAGCATCAGCGGTGCTAAAGTCCAGCAGCGTTGTGTCTTGGGCACAGTTTATGGCAATATAGCTTTACGGACGGTTGAGTCTGGATCTCCCGGTAGACCTAGCTCATGTCGCCGTGATTGACAAGCCAGTGCAGATAGACTTGTGATGAAGAGTGACTGCAGTGGTAGGACTAAATACAATTATGTGGGAAAGCTGCCTGCTAACATCTGTATGAGCTGTGCATCGGACGAGGCCCTTTCAATGGAGGAAGAGATATTTCCCCCAGGCAGTCGTAGTGACCATTACATGAAGGATTAATGCAAAAAGCTGAGCACTGTGCCTTGCATCTAATGAATTCTCAATAAATATTCGTTACTTTTATTATTCTCATGAGCAGCTACTTGTTAGTAAGAAAGCAGTTGCCAAAAATTGCAGTGTAGCTGACTTGGCAGCTTTCGCTTATCCAGCGCACATGTATCCAGTGGGCTGCATGTATTGCTTAGCTCCTTTAATTCCACCAAGGTCGACAGTAGGTTCCCATTGTAAGGATGAGGCTTAGATGAATAACTTCCCAAGGTCTCACAGCTAAGGAGTGCTGCAGTTAGCTTCCCTTCCCACCAGGTCTCGTTTTTATTTTCCAACCTAACTGTAATATAACTTTGATGGATACTTTCAAATGATCACATTGTACCTACAGGTGAGTGGGCGCTTCCCTCAGCCCTTCTGGCAGTGTTCCAAGAAGAAAGACTTGTGAGAATTGCCATCAATGATATTCAATTAAAATCCATCTAATAGCCCTGGCTGGTGTGGCTCAGTGGATTGAGCGCGGGCTAGAAACCCAAGGGTCGCCAGTTCGATTCCCAGTCAGGGCACATGCCTGGGTTGTGGGCCAGGTTCCCAGTGAGGGCCATGTGAGAGGCAACCATACATTGCTGTTTTTCTCCTTCTCTTTGTCTCTCCCTTCCCCTCTCTCTAAAAATAAATAAAAAATCTTTAAAAAAATCCATCTAATAAAAACTTGCCACTTGAAATCTTACAAGATCAGTATATCCAGAGATCAGTATATGTATTAACTCCTTGTATTTTTGGTTAGCCATTCAAACCAGTTTGGGGAGTTTGTAGGTACCTGTGTATAAGACATCACAGAGCCTATTGAAATTCATACCTTTCGTTCACATTTCTGATCAGAGAGGTGGGTGGAGCATTCTCCTGGTGCAGTCGGAAATTTATATTCTTTCATTTGTGCTCAGTCTTGGAGAGTAACTGGTTTACATGTGTCAGGGTGACTGCCTGGAACAAATTCTAGACTTAGTACCTAAGACTGGAGAGCCCCATTTCTTCTGAGGCCCTGAGTTGTGACACCTTCTGAAGCAGCGTTTATTAATCACGATGACTTCGGTTGGTCAGAGCCTTTCAATTTTTCCTTAAGGGTTCTGTGAGGACCTGAAATCATATTGAAAGTGAGTAAACGTGCATAAATAAAACTGATTTGAATATAAGTTGTTTGCTTTTGTGAATGACTGTTCTCTTTCTGGAAAATCTCACACTTAAATTTTGTGGTTTTCTCGAAGTCATTCCTTCATCTTTAATTTTTAGTGGACCCTCATGAAGCTCTGACCAGCAGTCTCAGCTGGGGAGATGCAACAAGCCAGGAGGGTATGTGGCAGAACAAAAGGCAAAGGCCACTACATTTCTGCCAGGCTGTGGTTTGCAAAACATAACTCTCAAAAATGTCCAGCCTTCATGGAGAGAAAGGTGCTGAGATACTGCAGAAACAACCACGATGAAAAGGATATTATTACTCTGTGTTTTCAAGCTAGAGGGTTTGGGTTTTAAGGTGAAGAACCCTTTTTGATGTTGCGTTGGTTATAGTTTCTCTTCTTGTGTTTTGTTGGCAAAGGACATGAGGGACATCAGAATGTGCCACAGGCCTGGGGAAAGGGCTACCTTTCTTCCATATGATTTTTCCTCTGAGAAGCTATGCAGTTAGAAGGAATTAGAGGGAGGCCAGCATCTCTTCCTCCTCTGTTCCAGCAAAGGGCATCCACTGAGGAGCATGACCCATCTACCAATACCTATTCCTCCTAGTTAATTTCTCACTGCTGCTTGGTTTGCCCCTTTATGGTCAAGTTGAAGACTTTGTAGATGTTTCTGGATTCCAGGAATTAGCAGACTCTTTAAGTTTTAGTGACCAGTGGTAATGCAGGATCACAAGATGCTCTGGAAGGCCAGTGGCAGAAGCAGCTGAGACGGAAATAGAAGGAAAACTAGGTGGTGAGGGAAAGCAAAAAGAGAAAGGGAAAGTGAGAAATACATTTGTCGGAGAGATAGCAGCTTGGGTGTGGTAGGAAGGAGCTTGGGTTATTTCAAAAACCTTTGGAAAGAAATTTGATAAAATTCAATGTCCTCTCTTACTGCTATAACAAATAACCACAACTTGGTGGCTTAAAGCAATAGACATTTATTCTCTTACATTTTTGGAGGTCAAAAGTCTGAAATCAAGGTGTTGCAGGTAAGTCTCCCTCCAGAGGCTGTGGGAGAGGATCCATCCCTTTCCGCTCCTAGCTTCTGGGAGCTGCTGGCACTCCTCGACATTTCTGGAATTGTGACTGCATCCCTCCAGTCTCTGCCTTCATCTTCATAGGCTTTCCCTGTGTGACCCCATGGCCTCCATGGCTTTCTCTGTGTGACCCCAAGCCCTTTCTGCCTCTGGTATAAGGACACTGTGGTGGCCTTCAGGGCTCAACTGGATAATCCGGGATAATCACCTCATCTCAGAGTCCTTTATATCCTTTATTTAAGCACATTGGCAAAAACTTTACCATGGTAACATTCACAAGTTCCAAGGATTAGGATATGGGCATATTTTTGAGAGCTACTGTCAGCCTACTTACTTAAATAGGAATAGTTATGTATTTCTACGAAACTGAATCCCAAACCAGCATCATTTTCTAAGGTGAAAAGCTAGAAAGAGTTCTCTCAAAGTCAGGATCAAGTGAAGATGTCTGCAATGACCTTGAATATTTAATAATTTTTGGACATGGAAGCCAATGAACTCATACAGAAGCACCACATCGGAGAAATAAATATTAAAAAAATTAATGGCAAAACAAATGGATAGGTTAACAGGTGGTATTGGGACAACATTTGGGGAAGAGGAAAGAATATTCCTGTCTTATAAAAATGCAGTGACTGTAGCCCTGACCAGGTGGTCCAGTGGATGGAGCACCTGGTCAGGGCACATACCTAGGTTGCAGGTTCGATCCCTAGTCAGGGCACATATCTAGGGTGCAGATTCGATCCCTGTTCTGTGTGTGTCCTCTCCCCCATTCCTCTCTCTCTAAAACCAATACACATGTCCTTGAATGAGGATTTTTTAAAAATGCACCAACTATAAAGGAATGCAAACATTTTTTAATTTCTATAATCAAAAGGGGGAAAAACCCCAAGTGTGTGAACATACTTGTGCACACGTGTGTGTGTGTGTTGCAACACAAACTACAAAAGGGGCAATGTCTTCTCTGAAGAGTAACATAACAATAACAATGACCTAATGTGAAAATGAGCAAAATGGCTTCAATTTACAGAAAAACAAATACAGATGTCAGTAGACATACAAAAATACTCAGCTTTATTAAATATTTTAAGTTGTGATTCAAAACAATGAGTTACCCATATTTATTTATCAAATTGCTTAAGATGAAAAAGTTTGTTGAATACCAAACTTTATTCACTTATGCATTCATTTATTATCCACTTGTTTATTCTTTTTTAAAATTGTTTCATTAAAAGTTTAAGATAGCTTAGTAGGCTGCAGACAGTTCAGCACTTTAACATGAATGTAAAACAAGTGAGACCACCTGTGAAATAGTTGTGCCAAACCAAAAAGTCAAGTTCAAATCTGATCAAACTCTAACAGAAATACGTGAATCAACAACAGAGGAGAGGATCAGCGGCATCCGCTGGGAAGATTTCTGGGGCAAATGACCTGATTTCTTCACAAAACAATTGCAGGGCGGGGACAGGTAGAGAAAAAAGTGGAAGGAGAGCTTGCAGATTAAAAAAGATCTAAGAAAATTTATCAACCAATTGTGGAACGTGGACCTAATTTTGATCCTGATTCATACACACTGTAAGTTAAAAAATGTTTGAGGTATTTGAGACAATTAAAATTTTGAACACTGAATTTAATCAAGAAATTCTTTTTTATGTATGATAATGGTATTGTGGGTTTTTTTTTAATAGTCCATTTCTTTTAGAGATATTTGGTACAGTATTTGTGAATGAAATGACTTGATGTCCCAGAATGGCAATTTTTCAACCTTCTTCATCTCATAGCACACATAAACTAATTACTAAAACTCTGAAGCACACCAAAAAATACATTTTTTGCTGGTCTGACAAAAAATAGGTATAATTTTGATATGATTTACAAAAAAATAGTAATAGTAATTACCTACCTTTTTGCTCTATGATGACTTTTTAAAAATATTCAGATGCCTATACTTGTGTATAAGGATTTCTGGTACCGAGAATTAACCAATCAGATGCAATCCTTATTATGTGACATGACGAATCAGATGCAACTCTGTTACATGACCTATGTATTTATGGTTCAAGACGGCATTCACA
Source organism: Micronycteris hirsuta (assembly GCA_004026765.1). Lineage (NCBI taxonomy): Eukaryota > Metazoa > Chordata > Mammalia > Chiroptera > Phyllostomidae > Micronycteris > Micronycteris hirsuta. The sequence goes on from PVJI01001014.1 coordinate 79,426, forward strand.
TCAAATAGCTATTGTTGTATTGGCTGTTGTCATTTTTTTTTTTTTGACTATCTAAGGGAAAAGAGGTCAGTGCCCCTCGCAAAATAGTCAGGTATTGCTTGTTTAAAAAATTCCTGTGGCACACTGGTTTGAAAATTGCTGTCATTGAAAGTGGGTGGGGTGCAGATGAAGCGAAACCGGCCATGGGTCGGTATTTGTTGAAGCTGGGGGATGGGTATGTAGGAGTTGATTATAACTGCTTTGTTTCCTTTTTCATATATTTAATAAAATGTTATTAAAAGGGTAGGTAAAAAGAAACAAAAAAATACTGGCTCACAAATGCAGATGAATGTGAGTCCCATTATGGTCCTTAGCTTTTAGCCAGCCACCCCAGGAAGGAAACGTAAAGAAACATTCACATTATCCATCGAAAGAGATTGATCAAATGATACAGGCAAAGCCAGCTCTTCTTCTTATTGATAACATACTTTTTTTTTCTTTATATAAGGTAATGAAAGGTGTTATCAAAGGTAATGAAAAGCATCCTTTCAGAGGTGAGTTTCAGAGCCTGTTTTTAAGGTATTCTTCAACATGGGACAGTGTATCATTACAGAATGCAGCACAATGAAATAAATTGGATGAAGCTGGGAGGGAGGCACAGTAGACTCTATCCTGGTAACACTCTAAGAAAGGATGTAAATGAGCAACTTTTCTACGTATTTTCTTGTAATCTTTGACTCTTCAATCGGCTGGTTCAATCTATGTTATGACCCCACAATTGTCCTTAGTTAGCAGAGAGGAGATTACGGTACAATTAAAATCGGGACCTGGGACCAAAGGGAGAAAAAGAGTCCACTTTTCCCAAGGAAAAAATTCAACTGTTTACTCAGTATTCCTCTTTTTTCACTTCTAGAAGAGTTTCCTGTGATTCAGTAGCTATTTAAAAAATCTCATTTTGGAAAATTTCAAACAGGCTCAAAGGAAGGCAGTGCAGCGAACGGCTGTGCAGCCATTGCTTAGCACCGGCCGTTACCAGCTCCTGGCAAACCCTGCTCCATCATCTCTCCCTTTCTCCCAGCCCCACCATGTTCTTTTGAAGCAAATTCGAGAATCATGTTATTTCATTTGAAGACATTTCAGTACTTCTCTCTAAGACATGAATGCTGTTTTAAAACTTAACCAAAACTCAGTGCTGCATTTTGAAAAGATCAAACACATCACTACATTTTTCTTTTGCAAACTGTCGCATGTTTTTATTTTAAAGTGGTATTTTTTTACGCTCTGATGACTACATTTCCTTTTGATAAAGACTCATGAATGAAGCAGCACAGAAATGAGGAAGGAGAGGCGCGCAGAGGAGGGGATTTCCCGGCTAACCGCTGCTCACCTCCTGCCTTTGCTCTGGGCTCAGACTACAGTGCAAGGGTATTGGCAGTGATTCGCTTTTAGGTTCTTTCAGGAGCACGGAGCATCAGATTGTTAACATGACAAGACAAACTTCAGCTCTTCCTGGTCTAAAAAAAGAGCTTCAATCACAGTGAGCTGTAGGGAGGCCCTCGAGGGAGTGCTTTCAGTGTTTGAAAAGGACCTTCAGGAATGAGTTGCTGCTCCCTGCTGGCTGGCTTCTTCCCTTTGACACGTCCAGAGACTCTTTCTGTCCCTCACCAGTTCTTCCTCTGCCTCTCGTTGTCTCCCGATGTCCTGCCCCATTCTCGTGTGTTCTTGTTTCCCTGCCTCTCTTATTAATTTTCTACTTCTCTGTCACTCCCAGATCTACACGTTCCACCCACCCTACCTCTCTTAGGCTCCATTTACCTGCTCGAAATCTGCCAGGTCCCTCCAGCATCTGATACTTAACCCACTTAAATTGCAATTCCTTATCTGCCTTCTCCCTCCACCACCCCAACTGGCCTGCTTTTCCTTTTTCACTTATTTCTATCTAGGGATGGTAAAGCCAGATTACTACTACTACTAACTACTATTACTATACCACCATCACCTACTATGACTATGAATTACTAATACTAACTACTACTACTAACTGCAACATCTACTATGGCTACTAGTAACTACTATTACTACTACGCTTCTGATCTTTTATATTAAATATAAATGTAAGTCTTTATATTTAATATAAATATATGCTTCTGATCTTTTATATTTATATTTGTAAGAGGTCTTATCCAGTAAATTACCAGAGCCTATAGATTTTGCCTCTGAAAAGTTTAAGTGGCTTATTTATGAGCTGATTGCTGTGGTCTCTGCTTCTTATTTCTTGGGTCTAATGCTTACTCCGTACATGGGCAAAGCATGGAGTATGGCTTTGAAGAGCTTGCATTCTAGTGGAAGAGACGGGTGACCATGGTATAGGTTCATTCAGTGCATGAAGGGAGACTTAAAGGTATGTCACGTGAAATGTGACCACATAGATTAGGGATGTTTATTGTGTGTTTTTTTGCGCAAGACTTCCTAAGGAGGACATATTTGAGCTGAGTGTTGAAGCCAACCAGTAGGGAAAGGTGATAACATTCCAGGGAAAATATTAACAAAGACCTGGAAGCTTAAAACACTAAGGTGTGTATATGTGGGATTTGTGTGTGTGTACCACAGTTTCAAAACACCCTGCAGGTAGATGAATCTTGTTATATTATTTTTTTAAACATACATGACATGATGTGATACTCCTGTACTTGAAAAACATAGATGACTTCTCTTATACCTGACATTTAAAAAGCATTAGTCGCAACCTTTCAGTCTCTGGGCAAGATTGCTGTCACAATGGAATTTTTATGGGGATGTTAGATAATAAATAAGTAATAAATAAATGCAAAAATAAAGTAATTTGAGACTGGGAGAGAAGGTAAAAGGAATAGAAATGGAAGATGGTCATGGACATCTCTTTTAGACACAATGGACGTTTCACACTAAAATGGTAGCGATTCAGCCCTGGCTAGGTGGTGCAGTTGCTTGGAGTATCGTCCCATACACCAAGAGGTTGTGGTTCAATCCCCAGCTGGAGCGCGAACAGGAGGCAACTGATGGATGTTTCTCTCTCTCCCCGCCCCCCGCCCCCATCCCCATCTCTCCAACCCCTTCCTCTCTAAAATTGAACATATCTTTGGGTGAGGATCAAAAAAAACCCACAAATAATAAATGACATAAAATGTTGGAGATTCAGTGAAGTTGCACTGAGTTCATTTTGTGTGCTCGATGCCAGAATGTGAAAGGTGGCTCTTGTGGACAGTGATGTTCAAAGAGTGTTCAGGAAGGCCTGGGAAGTTCTGTGGGGTGAGCAGCAAGTGAGGTGCATTTGGAAGGTGGAGTTCCCATCCACAGGGAACCCCAAGGGAAAGTCAAGACTCATCTGCCTCCTTGAAATCAGAATGACTGCACATTTTAAAGTGAGCTTTGCCGCTTTCCTTCTCTAAATGTTATGTAACCCCAAAGAGATCTGGCATGCTGGTTGGAGGCTCAGTGATGGGTGAGGTCCAGGGCGTGGGACCTGGGAGCATGTGTGCCCACATTCATGTCGCTGTGGCAGAGCCGGCATTCTCCCCGCGCTCCCGTCCCTCTGCCCTGCTTCCTTTGCTGCTTTGCATCCGATCATTGCCATTGAATAACATAGAATGACACTTCTCTGCCGATTTTCGTGCCAGAATCCCTTGGAACTTAAGCCTAGATGCAAGGATTAAGGAGAGGGCAGCCAAAACGTCCAGGTTGCCAGTTTCTTGACTGGCAACCCCACTCACATTGGGAAACAGATTTTTAAAATAAATTTGGCACTGGAAGCAATGCCATCCTTTTGTAAGACTGTGTCAATAATCATAAACCCTCATAATTATGCCCCCCCAACCGTCGGCCAAGCTGACAAATATTTGGGTGTCAGCCTATCCCCGCGATGCCACCTTCTGTTGACCCTGTGGGATTCTCTTGATGTTTGGGTTGGCATGGGAGCACGATCTTCTGTTTTATGTAATAAGGCACATGAGAGAAGCCCTTTGTGCTCGGCCTCTCTGAGTGGGTGCTGAGCAAGAGGTCTTGTGTATCCCATCATTTTCGGGCCGGGCAAAGCTAGGGAGCATTTCTGTGGCCTGGTAAATGTTTTCTAACGATGGGCAAGGTTTGTTTTTGTTTTTGTTTTTTTTTCCCCAGTGCCATTTTGCTCCAGGCCAAGATCATGGTGACCCAGCTTTGGTTTAAGATGAATTTAGCAAAAATGTGTTGGAGGTGGGGGTGGGGAGTGGGGACTACAGTGTTTTCAGAGAAAACAGACCTGGGTGCAACTCGGGCGCAGGTCCTACAGCCTTGCATGTGCTCCGTCAGGCTCAGGACGCTTACCCGTCGTGGATCGCACTAATACGAGGGCTAAGCTTGTCGAGGTCTCCAGAAATCAACAGAAAATTTTGTCTTTCTGAGAAGGCTTGTGGCGAGCAGGAGACATAATATAGAGCCTGTGTTCGGATATATTTTTTTCATTTTTGCTTTAGACTATCAAGGGAAAAGGTCGTTTAACCTCGTTGGCCACTTAGCCTTATTATTCATATTGTTCCTTCATTAATTTTTTTTATAACATTGTATTAAATGTTAGCGTCAGGGGTCGGCGGCCTTGCTGGGGGAACAGATTGCTTTGAAATCAACACAGCTGGAAACTGACCATGTATTGTTTTTCTTTCTTTTAAGAAATGAAAGAAGCATTTATAGAAGGGCCGGAGAATGCTGTACTGTGCAGAATTAATTACTTTATAGATTTACTCCGCCAAGTCTGGTTAATGATTGATGTCACGCCTTGCTGTCCAAATGGGCCCACATCCCTTCTCTCTTCCTGAAGTGGCAGCTTCCCGGGAACAATAAACTCCCGGAGGTTTGCTGTGATCCTCACTTGAGGAGGGGGCGGAGTCTGTTCGGAGCCGCTTCCCTGTGCGAGGGAGAGAATGCCTTCCGTGGGGTTTTCTCCTGCTAGCCTTCCTTGCAGCTTTGAAAACCTCATCAGAGCCACTGCTGCCGGCTCCTCCCTGGGCTACGTTTTCAGCGGTGGGCATGTAAGTGAATGATGGAATGTTGGTGTGTGTGCTTGTGATTTTTGTTTCATTTGATCCACTTTTAAAAATGAAGGCAAGGTATTTTCTAACTGAGGAATTCAACTGGTTCTTGTGTTCCTGGAACTTTTCTTGTTGCTGTCAGAAGAGAACTAGGGCCTTCTTTTCTCACACCTCGAAGATGTTATTGTTGTTTTGGTAATTTGTTCCATTAGTCTCTGTGCCAAAAGATTTCTCCCTCTTCCTCTCATTTAGTATTTCTTTGTATAAGACGTGTTGATGGCTTGTTGAGTTATAGTGTAATAATCGATTACTGTTAATGAATAGCTAAGAAGTCATTACTATGGTGTACTAATTCATTGCTATGTTAAAGTTTTGCAGAGGAGGTTTTCTCCATAAATAGCTATTCCTTTTGACGTGTAGCTTGTAAGAGCTGAGTTAGAAATGAAAAAGAGAGAGATGTAGGCACTGAAGAGTAACTCCTGCTCTTGGTTCACTGAAATGGCAACTGGAGAGCTTTTATCACAGGTAAAATAGTTTTTACTTTAGTTTAGTTTTATCTTTAGAATGTCAAGGGAATTATGGGTTTGTATCTGTTGGGGTTACCTGAATTACCTGTCACCGGTATTGGCATATGTACCTAGCTCTCTGGAGAGGTTGAATGCGTTATTCATTGCCTACTAGAATATCTCATTTAAAATAGCATCCCCCCTCTATCTGATGGAGGCCCAGAGATGGGAATTAGGTCATATATCTAGTATTTGGATTCTCACAATCAGATCTCACACTTAGTATTTTTCCTGGTACCCAGTACAGCGTGGTGTATTGTCAACAGCTGACACTAACTTGGTAGCATGTTGTAAACGGCCACCTGAGCTCCGGGAGTAAGAAAGTAAATGGTGAGTTTTGAATCTTATAAAATGTATAGATAAGCCCAAATCAGGAGGGAGTTGAGGAAACCTGTCAACATGAAGGTGGTCCTAAAAGGCTTTTTTCTTTTTTGCCCCTGGCTTTATATAACTTGGCAGAACTGAACTAGATTTTGGATTTTGAATGCGAAGGGGGGAAAAAAGAAGACTCAATTATGCATTATATTGAGCTTTGATAATATGGCCAATTTTGTTCACAAATTTCTTAGACGACTTGTTAATGTGACTGTACAGATTCTCCCTCTGAGTGACTATAATTAATAGCCACTTAAGGTATCTCAGTGCTTGTTCATATGTTATCTCATTTGATTTTCATATCAGTCTCATAAGGTAGGTATTGATGTGACTTCCTCATTTTACAGCTGAGGATATGGAGAGTCCAAGTGGCTCTGAGGTCCCTGGGTGAGGGGAAGAACCCAATGTAAGCTTTTCTTCTTTAAACTGAAAAATCCCATACTCCCTCCACTCCCCTCTCTCTCTCTGGTCATCTCTAAACTCCTTCCATTGTGAAACAGTGGAAAGAGCTTGGACCTTGTATCCAGAGGCCCTGATTCCAGTTCTGACTGGGTCGTAGCTGGCTCTGTGATGGCGAGCAGTCGCCGAAGTCTTTGGAAGTCATTTTCCGGCCAGCAGGTTACAATATATGATTTTTAAGCTCCTCTGCTGCCTCAGAATCTCTGCTCAGGACCTTGTCCAGGGCTTGCGTCAGCATTGCACGCTCGCCTGCAGCGTGCAGGGAGGAGAGGAGCCAAGTGCGACCCTGGCCGTCTATCCAGCAGGCTTTGGCATGAAGAGACACACAGGATCTCTTTAGATGAGGAAAACCCCAGGCCCTTACATGACTCTTTTCTCTGATCTGCTTCCTGAGCTGGCATTTCTCAGTCTGTTCTTTTTTACTCATCAACAAAAGTATTTGAGCCAAGCTGTCTTGTGGTTTCAGCCCAGGGATGAACACATCAGTTACGTGCCCATCTGGCTCCCAGAGCAGCGATAACCTCCTTGCATGAGCCCATCTGTTACCTTAATCCTTTTTGGAACAGGGCACATGTAAATAAATATTACTCTGTTCCTCCCTTAGGTGTCTCAGCTCCTGGCAGGTGGTTGAGAATGGGCAGGGCAGATGGTGGGAAAGTATTTTTCATTTTACCTCCATGGTTAACTCTGTCAGTTGTTCACAGATCAGTTTAGAAAATTGTGGGATACTGGGATCAGTATGACTACATTTGACTGACATTAAAAAGATTAAAAAAAAACTATAACCAACGCTGTCCACCATCACCACCGTTGTGTACAAGAGAGAACACAGAAGATGGAATGACAAAACCTCATCAGGGAGAAAGGCCAGGTCTGCCGAGGTAAAGAGAGTTGGAATTCTTATACTGACATTTTCACCCGTGACTGGTGAAAAACCTCACCCATGACCACAGCCTGCCTTTGGGAAGCTCTGCTCAGCCTGGCCCTGGGGCACTTGTCTCTCACAGGTGTCGTGGGTAGGAAGTGCAGTTCTGAAGGGGAGAGGAGAGCTCCGTTCCCAGGTCAGCCCTTTCCTTCTGCTGCCATCTCTGTCCCTTCACTAGTGCTGTGATACAGACCTTAACTTTATCCTTACATCTCTCCTTCTAGGCAAGAAGCGAAACCCTGGCCTTAAAATTCCAAAAGAAGCATTCGAACAACCTCAGACCAGTTCCACGTAAGTTGGCAAGATCATCTTCTTCATCCAAACACTCACACTTCGCAGGTGCCTGGGCAGTGGGGGTTCATTTGGGGGCCCGAGAGCAATGCCTTGACTGTGGATATAGCTGATAAAAGGAAGAGCTCTTTAAAGGGGAAGCTGTGTGCTTACTGTTCTGAGAGCTGAAATAATCCCACTTGGTCAGTCAGTCTGTACTGAATAGGTAGCTTTGAACTCAGTGTCTCCTGTTACTGGTTGGCTGCAAATTGATTGTCACAAAGGCATTTGGCAGATGGGGTCCTTTGTAAGTCCAGAAAGGTCCCTGGATGTGGACTTTTTACCTTTGCCATATGGATTTGAACAAACAAGTAAGTCCTTGTGAGAGTCACCACTATAAAACTTAGGCTGAGCTGGAAAATGGTATTTGGTGAAGACTCAGCATCCTGACACCTAGGTCCTATCCCACATAAACAGAAGGCAAAATGAAGTAAAGGAACACTTTTTAATTAGCTGAGGCTTTGGCCCAAATCCCCAAGTGAGCTAAAGTTCTGGTTAAGCAGGACACCCTCTCCCTGAGGTTTTAGGTTGAGCTCTACTTTTTCACCAGTGGATTTTCGGTTGCTCCGGCACTGTTTGTGGAAATGGCTATCCCTCCTTCATTTACTTGCTTTTGTTCCTTTGTCAAGTATTAATTGTGCATGTTGTGTGGATCTGTTTCTGGGTTCTCTGTTCTGTTCCACTGATCCGTGTGTCTGTATGTCTGTGAATATCACATTGTCTTGATGACTGTAGTTATATAGTAACCTTAACATTGAGAAAAGTGATTCCTTCCACTTGGTTTGTCTTTTAAAAAATTATTTTGGCTATTTAGGGCTTTTCTCTTTTCATGTCAGTTTTTGAATAAGCTTGTCTGTGTCTTCAAATAAACTTGCTGAGATTTTGATAGGAATTGTGTTTAACCTATAGGTCAGTTTAGGGAGAATGCTATCTTCTACTGACATCGAGTGTTCCAACCCCTGAACATGGTAAATTTCTCCAAGTATTTAGATTATCTTTGAATTGCTTCATTATTTTATCATTTTCATCATAAAGATTCTCTACATTAGATTTTATACCTAAGGATTTTATTGGGGGGAGCAATTATAAATGGTATTCTCTTTTTGATTTTGGTTTCCACTTGTTCATCGTCAGTATGGAGGAATGCAATTGATTTTTCTGTGTTGAACTTGTCCTGTGATCTTATTAGAATCACTTATTAACTCTAGGAGCTTTTTGTAGATTTCTTAGAATTTTATATATAGACAGCCGTGCCTTCTGCAAAAAGAGATCGTTCTGTTTCTTCCTTTTCAAACAGTAATTTTTAAACCTTAATTTTCTTACCTTATTTTAGTGGCAAGAATGTCCTGTACTGTGTTAAATAAGATTAGTGGGAGCAGGCAACCTTGCTTGTTCTTTATTTTAGAGGGAAAACATTTACTCTTTTACCATAAAGCATGATATTTGGTTTTTGTAGATGCTGTTTATGAGGTTGAAGTGTACTAAGGTTTTTATCATGAACGTTTGTTGAATTTTATTGAATGCTTTTTTTGTGCATCTGCTGATACAACCATAGGTTTTTCTTCTTTATCCTGTTGATATGGATTAAATTAATTGAGTTTGAAAATACTGTACTAGACTTGCATACCCAAAACAATTCCCACGCGGATGTAGTGTATTACTTTTTTATAAATTGTTGTATTTGACCTGCTAAACTTTTGTTGAGGAATTTTGTCTAAGTTTATGAGAGATATTGGTCTGTAGTGAGTTTTGCTTTTTGGCATATGCCATTATTTTCTGGTTTTGGTATTAAGGTAATATTGGCCTAATAAAATGAGTTGGCAAGAGCTCCCTCTATTTTCTGGCAGATACTAGATAAAATAGGTGTTAGTATCTTTGAAAAGATTTTGAGATAAAATTGACATGTAACATTATCTTAGTTTCAGGTATACAACATAATATTTCAACATATGCAATTCTTTTTTTGAATGTTTTCTAAAATTCTCTAGTGAAACAAAATGGGCTTGCACATTTCTATTTCTGGAGTTTCTAGCTGCAAATTTAATTTCTTTAATAGTTGTAGGAATAGCCCTGGCTGGTGTAGCTCAGTGGATTGAGCGCGGGCTGGGAACCAAGCGGTTCCGGTTCGATTCCCAGTCAGGGCACATGCCTGGGTTGCGGGCCAGGTCCCTGTGGGGGCCATGTGAGAGGCAACCATACATTGCTGTTTCTCTCCCTCTCTTTCTCCCTTCCTTCCCCTCTCTCTAAAAATAAATAAAAATAAAATCTTAAAAAAAAAATAGTTGTAGGAATAGTCCCCTGACCTTTTTCATCATGGATAAGTTCTGGTAGTTTGAGATTTTCAAGGAATTTGTCTATTTCTTCTAAGTTGTTGAATTAATAAGAGTAAAGCTACTCATAGTATTTCCTGAAATATACTTTTAATGGCTGCAGGATTTGTTGTGCTATCATCCCATTCCCCCCGATATTGGTAATTTGTGTTTTCTCGCTTTTCTTTGTCAGTCTTGCTAGAGGTTTATTAATTTTCTTGATTTTTTTTTTAAACGACCCACTTTGGCCCTGGCCAGTGTGACTTAGTTGGTTGGAACGTTGTCCTGTAACCGAAAGGTTGTAGGTTCAATTCCCGGTCAGGGCACATGACTACATTGTGGGTTTGATTCCCCATTCAGGTGCATGTGGGAGGCCACCAATCAATGCTTCTGTGGCTCATCAATGTTACTCTCTCTTCCTCTCTTTCTAGAAGCAATGAAAAAATGTCCTCAGGTGAGGATAAAGAAAGAACCAACTTTGTTTTCTTTATCTTCCTATTTTCATTTTTATTGATTTCTGCTCTTTATGTTTTTCTTTGGGATATATTCTTATATCAACCTTTCAACTGTCTTATATTACTTCCTTTTACAATTTTTATTCTTCACCTAATTTATATGAATATTCTGTATTTAAAAAATTTTTGAAAGCCACCATAAATACTTCCTCCATACAAACAAATGAGTAAAAACTTGTGCAAGGATAAAAGTACTTTCTATGTTGCCTTTCCCTCATGTGTTGAATAAACTTTGAAGAAATTTTCTATTCACTCTGTAAAGCCAAGAGCATCACTTCCTTTATTGCAGACTATACCACTTTAGCTCACGGAGAGCCTTGTTATTCTAATTGTTCTTTTAATACTTAGGCTTACATTTTTCCTCCTAAAGAAATAGCTTCCACATTGCAAATTTTTCTTGGCAATTATTTGAGGTTGTCTTGGTGACTCGTAGCATTTATACCCTGCCTCCTTCTGCTGCGCTACACAAAAATAAACAGCTTGGGACAGAGCTCCATTCTCTTTAGTTCCACGTGTGTGGTCTCTCTGCCTGAGCTTTTTCTCTGAGTAACTGATGCCCGTGTGTCTTTGACTCAGATTTTGGAGCTGTCCCCTCACTTGATCGGCAGCAACTGATTCTAAATCGACTCGGTGCCAGTCAGTCTTCTTTCATTGAACCCTCACAGGAAACTCAGGAGGCAGTGACTATTATTCTCACCTATAAGTCAGAAAACGGACCTGTGAAAGGGTCATGTGTCTTGCTCAAAGCAGCTGAGCATAGCCTTGTGGGTAAGACTTCAGGCTCTGGCGCTCGAGTGCCAAGGTTTGTTGTATTTGGGATTTAAACTTCACTAGTTGAATTGTTTAGTTATTAACCCTGCTAAGTCTTCACCCTGCTAAGACTTCTTTTCCCCTTCAGAAAAACAGGAGTAACCAATGATGTGCTTGCTGTGAAGATTAGATGTCATAATCCATAATAAGTCTCCTAGAGCCTGTTGCATCGTAATTTCTTAAAACAGATAGCTCCACATGTTGCTGGCATTATTATTACACCACTGTTATTAAGCGGAAGAGCTGGCATGCAAACTCAGGGCTCTCTGGCTCTCAAGTATGTCTGTCCTTCTAGCCACATGTTAGGCTGGTAGAGACTGTGGCCGAACAGTCCCTGGCTGTGCAGTGAGCGGCAGGATATTCCACGTTTGCGCTTGAGAAGAGTAACGGCACAGCTCTGGGTTCTGATCTCACCCATCTCCGTTTGGATGACCTTAACTTATTTTGTCTGTTTCAATGTCAATTCTTCACATTCAGATAGAAATAATAATAATAAGCGTGGGAATTAAAGATGATATTTTGTGTAAAGGGTCTATAGGCCAGTCTCTGGCCCAGGTAGATGCTTAATAAATGTTGTTGGATAGAAGAAGAATGGTAACAATAACCGGTGAACTGATTGCTCATGCAGTACTAAAAATAAACCATTCTAATGCGCCAAAGCTGGTTGTTCATGTAAAACAATGATACTTGGTGCCCTTTGGAATACCTCCCAGGGAAGAAATTTTGTAATAAGTTTGGGTCTTTCCCCAGTGGACTAAAATACTGAATAAGTGACAGCGAACATGAACCCACAATGTAAACCTCTTACAGAGCCTCGGTGCCCCAGGCAAACTTTTGTGCCCATCTTGGAGAGAGCACAGAGTCAACTAATCCCATATGATGTCTCGGTCTTGGCCCCATCACTTGATGCTTTTGGCAGGCCTGGTGAGCCCTATGGCCTGAAGCTTGGGTGGGCTGATTGTTGCTCGGAGGGAGACTGGGTATTGAGAGCAGGTTCCTTGGATTTAGTCAGACTGGGATTGGAATTATGGGTTTACCACTTGGGAGCAGGTTAGCCAAACTCATTTGGAACGTGGGAATAACGGCACTCACAGGTAAGGGAGGGTATGGGGGGTGGGTTTTAAATAGTTCATGAGGTACAGAGAAAGCACTTAACCCTGTTTTCAGTGCGTATCCTTTTCTCCGTAGGTCAGGACCGAGAGTCAGGTGACGTGAGTTTTATTTTCAGCTCTGTAGAGAGGACTGTGGCTTCAGCAAATCACTGAGCTGTTCTGTGCTTCCTTTTTCTCAGCCTGAAAAACGGCACAAAACCCTCCCGTTACGTAGAGGTATAATACGAAGTTAGTATAAAGCTGTCAGCAAACAGTCAGCAAACTTTTCTGCAAAGGGCCAGAGAGTAAATACTTTAGGCTCCCTGGGCCATAGTTGCCTCTGTCGGATATTCTTTGTTATTGGTGTTTTTATAACCCCTTTGCACCTGTAAAGTCATTCTTAGCCGGGCTGCAGGCTGTCCTTTGCAGAGCCCTGGTACGGATACTAGACTGTCAGACCCAGAAGAGGTCTTGCCCAGCACCCTTATGGGGTGACAGGGAAATAGAGGTAGCCTGCAATCCTGGCGACCTGTCTGTTGCTTCTGTTGCGTTTAAAAGGAAGAATGCTGGACAATTGCAAAGGATTTTTTATTGTTTATATTAGTCACACGTATTAAGTCATATTTGTCTTTATTTCAAAGCTCCACTGCCATTAGTATGAACAAATAGTGGCACCTAAAGAAAAATAGCTTTGGAGGTTTTAGGAATGAGAAGTCAGATTTTTACTAATATAATTCATCTGGAAGGTGTTTCTGAAGAAACAGTCCGTGCTCAGAAACACAAGACATGTAAAAACATCTCTGTCCTGTGTGTGTGTGTGTGTGTGTCGTGTGTGGGTTTTCTGCGCTCTCCTTCCCTCCCAGGCCCTGGTTTTAAGTTTGTGCAGAGAAACTTATTTTATGTATTCTGTGTATTTGAGAAGGATTTTGAGGTGAGAGAAAGCTCACCATTAAAGCCTGAGATTCATGTTTATATCTATGTTTATATTTCTATGTTTCCCTTGGTGTTTTCTTTATTTATTTAGTTTCAGCACAAGGGGTAGAATTAGACTACGTTAGGATTGGGAAAGGTTGTTCTTGGCAAGGGATTCTTTTCTCTTTTCCTTTCATCTTCCTTCCCTTCCATTTCCCCTTGTATTTTTCTAGAGACAGTTCTGGCACGGAATGTCCCCCCGTCGCTTTATTATTTGGCCGCATTAACAGTATCTTTCTTGGCGTGCACTGCTGTGTCATGATGCTTTTGGTGCGTTTATTTCAGGAAATATGCTTTTCTAGGCTCCTCATTAGGTGCACAGCCAAAACCAAACATCTTTCTCTGGAGTGGCTTAATATCAACCCAGGCAGCACTGAAGTAGTAGAAATAAATACACATGCGATGACTGTGCTCTCTCTTACAGAGACACAAAAGCAGCAGGCCTCTGGCTGCTGAGGTGACCTTTGGATAGTGTGCACACTGTGTAGAGAAGAAATGTCACAACTGAATGAGACAGCCTGGTAGAGCAGAGAGTATTCTAACCTGAAAATCAGGGGACCTGGGTTAGGTGTGGCCTTGGACAAGTCAGTGCACCTCTCTGGACCATCTTGTTGTCCATCTATAAAAGCAGGGACTAGATACATTTCAAATTCTTATGGTCTGTGAATTTTGTGCATTAACACAACCATGTGTCAATGCTAATGTTTTTTCAATAGTTGTGGAAAAAGTCAGCGGTTAATTGGGCACCTTGGTGTTCTTGGGTGAAAAAAGTTACTGGAATAATATATATCTGTATAACTATATGCATATGGCTTATACTTATTGGATATTTACTCTATGTCAGGCATTCTGCTAAGTACTTTACTTGGGATATTTTATTTAATACTCCTACTGCATGAGGTAGGTATGCTAGTATCCTCATGGTAAAGAAGAAATAGAGCCCTGGCTGGGTAGCTCAGTGGGTTAGAGCGTTGTCCTGATGCACCAAGGTTGTGGGTTTGATCTCTTGTCAGGGCACATGGAAGGATCAATCAGTGAGTGCGCAATAAATGCAGCAACAAATCGATGTTTATCTCTCTGTCTTAAATTAAAAAAAAGAGAGAGAGAGAGAGAAAGAAGATGAAGGAAAATAAATGGAAGCTCAAAGAGATTAATTCAGTCCCAAAGTATTTTATTCCAAATCTTTCACTGTTAACACTTTTATGCTCTATTTTATTCATAAACTTCCTTTTCATTTCCAAGGAAAAATCCAATTGCATATAATTTGGGAAGGACATTTTTGACTAAAATCTTGTGTTTTTTGTTTTCCCCCTTTTTTTCCTTAGGCCACCTCGAGATTTAGACTCCAAAGCATGCATATCAATTGGAAATCAGGTGAGGAAAGTCACATCGGCCAGTTCATATCTTAACCGTTTCATGTGTATGCTTTCTGACCGCCCATTGAAAAATGTATTTTCTGTAATATGCTGTGACAGGGTAGGTCAGAAAGTTAGGATTTAAGTAGAAGTAGTATGTGGATCTCTTGATATTCTTGAGTGTGGAATTGAAATCAGGCTGTTGTGGTCCTGAGGGAAGGCATTTGAAGAGAGTAGATGTTTCTCTTCGGGGGCAGGGAGTACTTCTCAGAGTCCAAGCACGGATGTAGGTACTGCCAGTCCGTACAAGGTTCACATATATTGGAGGAGGCATGGCTGACGAACTGTAGTGTAGACAGCTTAAATTCAGCTCTTTGGAAGCTCAGTTGGAGTTGGGTCTCTACATTGCCAGTGACAAGCAGGTGGCGTTTTGTGGGAGTCTAAACATCTCCTGACACTTGTTGCCTTCAGTGGCTCCTTGGAAAAGCTTTGAGACCAGTAGCTCAAAAATAACCCTTGGAATGTTGGGAAAAACCAGAGAGAGGACAACGCAGTCTCTGTCGAGATTATTTTTCTCTTTTCTAGTGCATTATTTCTCTCGCCTGCAGAATTTCGAGGTGAAAGCAGATGACCTGGAGCCTATAGTGGAACTGGGGCGAGGTGCGTACGGGGTGGTGGAGAAGATGCGGCATGTACCCAGCGGGCAGATCATGGCGGTGAAGGTAGAGTTGACATTCTCCAAACGTGTTCTATCTGTAGTGTTTCTGTTGGTCCGTCCCAGTTGCCAATCAGCTGTCTTCATAGAAGCAGAACAATCTTCAGGGGGGTGAAACAAAGAGATTATTTGTAGGGGACAGCTTGCCCTCCAGATGTGTGGGAAATACCGTATTTTGCCTTGTATAATGTGCACTCATGTTTTTGGCCCAAACTTTCATGGAAAAAAAAATCTTTCACTTTACAGTATATAGATAGGGAATTAGTACTACCCATGTATAATGGGCGTCCTTATTTTTGCCTCAGAAATTTGGGCAAAAAAGCGCACATTATACACAGCAAAATACAGGTGCTTCCTTAATGTCATCTAATCCTGGGTCCAAATTAAAATGACCTTGATTGTCTCACAGTTGTTGTTTTTCCTGTTGGTTGTTCAAATTAGAATCTAAACAAATACTCACATTTTGTAGTTGGTTATTATGTCTGAAAAGTCTGTTTTATTCTATATTCTATTTCTTTTAAAGAGTTGTCCCTGAAAATCAGGAAACCAGAATTGAGGGGAAAAAATTGCCTTCGTTTGTGGGAAAAAAGGAGGGTAAAATACATCTTGAGTGAATTTGCATAGTTTCTGCACTATAAAAAGAAATGTGTAATCATTGCATATTTCTTGAGTAGATGCTGGAAGGACCTTGGAGACTCTCCATCTCTAAGTGAATTAACAGATTTGGGCCATTGTTCAGAATGTGGATGGCCAGATGACATGGATCCCTTTGTTTTTAGAGAATGGAGATATCTTACCCTTAGCTTGCAGATTTTTCAGTTCTACTGCAGACGCTTTGCTAAGCAGGCAGAATGTGAAAGCCTGGCATATATCGTTCCTGTGATTTAATGACATAAATTGCATTTCTGTAAGGCTACATTTGCTGATGTGAGAGGGTTCTCTTCTCTCAGAATCACTGGGATAAGAATGAAAGACTCCATTTCTGTTAGATGCCTTCTATTTCCCACAGCTGTACCAGTTCTCGCACAGTTGCTGTTTAATCCAAATATTCTTACTTGTTCCCAAAGAGGGGCTTTTGGCTTTTGTTGTAGGACTCCAAATCAGCCACAGAGTAATTCATAACTGTGGCCTTCTTGCACTGAACAGATGTAATACAATAAGTTAGACTGTTTTTGTAACTTGGAAATACATTCCCAAACATCTGCACATTTTCCAAAATATATAATCAGTTTTTTTTAACCAAGGATTATTCAGAAAATCAAATGAATAAACAGTCTTTCTTAGTTTGCTTTTGTTACAAATAGCTAACTACTTAAGGTGGATGGTCAAAAGGTTGTTGTTGTAAGTGGTGCCATGGATTTTTGTACTGTTTTCAGGATAGGTCCCTGCATTATTCACTGCTTCATCCTCAGGGCAGTAACCCTTCATTTTTGCATGCATTCCCATTCAGCGGATCCGGGCCACAGTTAATAGCCAGGAGCAGAAAAGGCTACTGATGGATCTGGATATTTCCATGAGGACAGTGGACTGTCCTTTTACAGTCACCTTTTATGGCGCACTCTTCCGGGAGGTAGGAGATCTTTCAATTCAAAGTCAGAGAACAATAGCTTTAAAAAAAAAAAGCATCTCTGATCACGTAAATGCTGTGCATGGTTGTGGTGCTCTGTCTTGTTTGACATGCCTCCCGAAGAGAGTCTTACACTTTGCACCGATAACACGATGCCCTGGTGCAAAGTTGGCTGGAAATGACGGTGTTTTCAAATGTGTTGAGCCCTGTTAAGACACCATGGCTTTCTTTCTCCTTTCTGCTTTGCTCTGTCTCTTTTGGCAGAACTGCCTATATCAATGGTCTATAGACTGATTGCAATCGAATCCTTAAAATCTGAAATATCCTGGCCCTTTGGCTACTTGTGACACTTTATGTAGCCTGCTTTTGTACCATACTGGCTTACGTTTATCTCTTTGCTCTACCTCTGCTTTTCACTTCACTACGCTATGGATTATGTTGCTTCTCCTCATTCTTACAGCCAGCCTTTTGATGAACTCTGGCCAGTGCTCCATGTGGGAGGTCAGGCATGGGGCAGGCTTGTACGCTTAGCTCCTAGGGGCAGTCACAGTAGAGGCTTGGATTTCAGGGATTCTATTGCTTGTCTTATTAGTATTTTGATGTGATCACGTGCTGCTTCTGCTTGGCTGTCTGCTAGTTTGCTCTTTGGAGATAATCTCACTGGTTTATGAATTCCTTTGAGATCTCGAAGAACAACTGTACATTTCCTCCAAAAACTCAAGCAAGAAGTAGTTCTTCCTGATAGGTGTTCACTGTTTTCTCTTTTTCCCTTTTTCATCTCCTTTAACGATGTCTTAACCACTTGCTCTCCAGGGTGATGTTTGGATCTGCATGGAGCTCATGGATACATCGTTAGATAAGTTCTACAAACAAGTGATCGATAAAGGCCAAACAATTCCAGAGGACATCTTAGGGAAAATAGCAGTTTCTGTGAGTACATCATGAACCCTACAAGGAATACGTGAGATGTAAGGAAACATCCAGAACATGTTGAATGCAGTATGGGTAAACAAATGCTTTTCTCTGTGAGCACTGGAAAAGGGTCGACCCCTGGCTCAGTTTGGTAAACTCTCAGTTTCAGGGCCTCTCAGCAGTGCGTTCATCTGCTACGACTACATTCCTGGTGTCTGAATTCTGACACTAGTTTAATTTTCCTTTGTAGCTTTTTTACACATTTTCTTAGGACTAATAGGCATAGAAGGAAGCAGAAAAGAAAAAAAAAAAAAGAAATGGATGAAGGTGTTTGCCCTTAAAAGCTATTGAGGTTCAGGAGGATGGAGAGAAAAAATGCTAGAGGCCACCTGCAAACTGAGATCTGTGAGTGAGACATCCTCTGGTGGGTGGAGTCCGATTTGTGTGACTCCCTGTGTTTTTTTTCTGGAAAGGGCCACCACTATTTGAGAAAACAATTCAACTTGTGATCTTAAGTCGGGAATGATAAACCTGGATATACTTATCATTCAGTTTCTCACCAGTGGTGGGCGACAAAAATCCATCTTGTGTTTCTCTTGCAGATTGTAAAAGCGTTAGAACATTTACACAGTAAGCTCTCTGTCATTCATCGAGGTAAGCATTTACAGACCTTCCCTGGCTGTTCCTGTTCTAAAGTTTGTTGCTTTTACTTGATTTCTACCCCACAAATGGATGGAAATGGAACTGAGTCAGGCAAGAGAACTAAGGGGTTTTCCCTTGGGACTGGATAGCAAATCAGAATATTAGCTGTTCTTGATCTTGTCCAAGGACATTAGAAGGCACAGGCTTTATATTACACCGAAGTCAAATATAAAAAAACTGTTCCCAACCAGAGCTGTGGGATTACCCCACCACGCACAATTTTAGAGAACAGGGCAAAAATCCATGTAGCGTTGATCATCCATCACCTGGGGAGCTTATAGAAAGCAGAAGCATTGGTCACATGACCCCCTGACCGTGCATGTTGACAAGACGGCCAGGGAGTTCTAGTGCACGTTAAAGTGTGGAAAGTTCTGGTATAAAATGCAACATGTTCAGATAGCAGGAGGCAGGATAAAATGAAACAATTGATAGATGTGTCCCTTTTTTTCTTTCCCTCCTTCTGTTTTTCCTTCCTGTGGATCTGTTATCTATCTACCCATACATCCACTATGTCATCTTTCATCAATCCATGTATCCACCCATTTATCTCTGAAAACCACCTTCCTGGCGTTATATAGCACTATATTTCTACAGCACTGTGATAGATGGATGCCCTGAGAGGTATCTGAGAAGAAAACATATTCTCATTAAAATTCTGTATAGGGATTCTTGATGGGGAAATAAGCAAATATACAACAGACCCATGAACACACATAGGAAGGTGAGAGCGCCAAATATGGAAGTAGTGTGGGTAGAATATAAAACAAGGAAATGATGGGCACTGGTGACGATCGTCAGGGGAGGTTCTTGGAAGAGATCTGTGCCACTAGGTTTTTGGAAAGATTTTTGGAAAGTATTGATAGTGAATAAGGCATTGTAATTTGGTAATTTCTGTAGTCTCTGAGCCTGAAAATAATGTAAAATGCTTCAAAAGTGTGTCTATGGTCATTGTTATTATTAAAAATTGGAAAAATAGGAAAGAGAAAGAGGAGGAGGAGAAAGTGAGACAGAATCCAGATAGAAAGGAAAATGTAGATTCCCAACAAAAGCAAACTGACTAGTAGGGGCTCATTTCAAACTTATGAAATATTTCATTCATGTGAGAGAATGTATATAAAATTTAAAAAAAAAAGAATGAACTGAAATGTGTTTATCTGCCATTCTATTGAAAGGGAAAATTACAAGGCATAACTTTAAAAGTCTTTAGAATAACTTTTTTTTTTTTTTTTTCGGATTCCATGTACTTTGTGAAATGTGTCCCAGGGAAACAGTTAACTGTGATTTCTATTTCCATCACTCGGAGATAACAACAGCTCATCTGCTTGGGGGTGGGTAGGTGTCAGATCTTTCCAGGCTGATGGAGTCAGTGATACCCCTTCATCCACATGTAAATCCTGTGACCTGCCTCGTGGTCTGGAATGTGTGAGTTTATGATGAGTTGTCCTCCATGACCTCTGACACACCTTTTGGAGGGGCTTTAATCAAAATCAGTTGCTTTGATTGTGCGTGGTTGTGTGACAGTATGCCTCTGCATTCCATGATCTCTTATTCCTACATTAAATGGGCAGGAGAGCATTCAAACTGGGCTTTTAAAAATTACGTTATTGTCATAACACTTAACATGAGATCTACTGTCATAACAAAATTTTAAGTGTGGTGTGTAGTGTTGTTCAGCATAGGGACGATGTGGTGTGAGGGCAGACCCAAAAAACCTGGAATTTGCTTATAAAAAAACTGCATTTATTCTTACATGTTTAAACTTTAGTCACCTTCATTTGATGCAATAAACCCACTGAGACTTTTTTCTCACTGCTCAAAACAGTTTTTTGAATTTCTCAACTTGGATGCCTTTTAGTGCTCCTGCTGTGTTTTGTTTCACCTCTTCCACCTCAGCAAAATGTTTCCCTTTGAGGACTTTTTTCATCGGGGAATCAAAACAAAAATGAGTTGCTTGGGGGGAGATTGCGTGAATAGGGAGAGTGGAGCATGGAGGTCATGCTGTTTTTTGGTCAAGAACTGCCGAACACTCTGAGCTGTGTGGACAGGTGTGCTTTTGAATCACCCATCATGAAATGGGCAAATGCATTGAAAGAATCTTAAAAACAAAATCACTGAAGCTGAATGCATCCTCTCACAACAACACCAGATGGTACACTGGTATGGGTGCGTTCCTAGAACACTCACCCGGTGGGGGAAACCTATAGTACAAAGGGCCTGCCTTCCAGAAGATAATTTGGATTTTTTTTTGGATCTCCCGCCCTCTTTGTACAGCATATCTCTAGAACTTACTCATCTTGCATGAATTAGACTATGCCCATGGACTTGGGCATTTGACTCAGTAATAATTTTTTCAAGAATAAGCAGTACATAACTGAGTCAGGGATGGCATTTCCTTTTCTGTCCCGCGTGGGGAAAGCTGAAGGAGAAATGGAGATTTCGGGCCCCCTGGTGGTGGAGGAGTGAATCTTCCCAGCAGGCTGAGATGATAGGCTCCTGGTTGTCGCTTTCAGACGTCAAGCCCTCCAACGTGCTGATCAATACCCTGGGCCAAGTGAAGATGTGTGACTTTGGAATCAGTGGCTACCTTGTAGACTCGGTTGCTAAAACTATTGACGCAGGGTGCAAGCCGTACATGGCCGTAAGTACATGGCTGGGGATGGCGCCCTAGAATGCAAACCCTGCCAGGAGATAGGAACTGGGTGGCTGTGGAGGGATAGTGGAAATGTATCTGAGCTGCAAGAGATGTTCTGCATCACCTTTTTTCCTTAAATATATCCTGTCTGGTATCTTTAGTTACTTGATTCAGCTGTATTATTTTTTTAAAACGGTATATTATTTTTTAAAAAATAAGCACAAAAGTTATGTTGTTTGGAAAAAAACAACATGTAACTAATGCATGCAGCCCACTCAGTTTTCCACCCTGAGTTGCAGGAGAGTATTACCTTGTTTGTTGAGGACAGAACAGTAAATAGAATTTAAATTGCCCACTTAAGTTGGTTAGTCAGTCCTGAGAGAAACTCATAGCTGTGAGCATTCATTGCCATTAGCGGAGACCTCGGGACCCCTTTTTACTTAAAGGACTTCTGTATTCTATGTTGAAATGGACTTGTGCTGGAATTAAAAAACTTCTCATCCCTGTTCCACTAAAAGTGTTTCAGTCTATTAACACCAGAGGGTAGCCCAGTGCTTCTTGTTGATTTTTTTTTTTTAAACTGAGTTCTGGACTGTTGGTGTTTTCAACAAGGAACATTCTAGACTGACACAGTAACTTTATATCCTGTTTCTTCTGGAGGAAAATTGAAATTAGTTTTGAATTGGGAGAGGATTTTGATTTATTACCATCTCCAAGAAAGAAGACTAATGTAGAATGAGGAAATAACTGTAGAGACATTGATATTTATCATAATTAGAGAGTCTCTTGGGAGGCAATGTTAACAGCGTCAGACAACTCACTTGGTAGCTGGTGCCACCCCCACCCCCAGAGACTTTATTGAGCGAAGAACATCGTCTCACTTGTCTTTTTCTGTCTCCTATCCAGCCTGAAAGAATAAACCCGGAGCTCAACCAGAAGGGATATAGCGTGAAGTCGGACATCTGGAGTCTGGGCATCACAATGGTAGCGTATGATAACCGTCCTGGACCGTGAGGTTCTGGGCACGCGCGGGAGTGGGCAGCCTTCGAGACTGAGCGGCAAGTGCCCTAAACGCTGGTCTCAGGCATCCTTCCTGCGTGAGATAGCAGGAGATTCTGAGTGACAGCCGTCTATGGGGTGGTGTGGAAGAAATGCTGAACTGGGATTGGGCAAACCCAGTTTTTCTCTTTTTTCCACCTCTAAGTAGGTGTATGCCTTGAGGATGGATATACATAGGCTGTCTTACTATCCTCTTCTGTAAAACGAGAAGACCCGCCTGTAGTTCCTCATAGTTTTCTTAAAATTCAATGATTCTAATCAAGGCACAAGGACCCCGGTAGGGCTGTGTTATCCAGGACACAGGCAGTGCCGCTCAGAATTCGGTTATGGTAGAAATCTCGGCTGTGGAGGTCGCGTGTGGCTAAAAGATGTGACACAGTAGTATCATCTCCATAGGCACAGCCACACAGTTACACGATCGGTGCTTAGTTACTGACTTCGGTCATCATTGCTGCTCAGTGCGTCACCAAGGCTGGGGACATTCCACTGCGGTCCTGACTCTTTCCCAGGCCTGGCAGCTGATTAAATCCTGTGAGCTACTTCATGTTTGTGTCCAGAAACCACGGGATCTTGTAACAGCAAAGTGGCCTTTACATCAAGTCCAGAGAAAAGATCAGTTCTTTGGTCCTAGGTTGTTTTTATTTCATTCCAGCAGGAGGCCTGCAGGTGGCAGCAGATGTACACAGCTCTGAAAAAGTCTGAAGGCGAGAATCATTTTTCAGACTCAGCAATTGAAAAAACATGGTTGCTTTCCATCCTCAAGTTCAAGACCGCTGGCTTGTAATTTTAAAGTGCCACAGTGGGTTTTGGTGAGGACCCAGTTTTAAATAGGCTTAGTAAGATAGTATTTGAAAATCCCTAGCACTAGGAACTGGGGGAAATTCGTAGAGAACATATTCTTAGTTTATTTCCCCCTAAAGTTTCCCTTGAACTTCACCATTGTTTCTTTCCACTGGTTCTCCTGGGAGAAAACCCAGTGGTCTCCGTAAAGGACCTGTGTGTAAGCTGCACTCTCTCTGTTTTCCTCTCCCCTCCAGATTGAGTTGGCCATCCTTCGGTTTCCCTACGACTCGTGGGGAACTCCTTTCCAGCAGCTCAAACAGGTGGTAGAGGAGCCGTCGCCACAGCTCCCCGCAGACAAGTTCTCCGAAGAGTTTGTGGACTTTACCTCACAGTGGTAAGACAGCCTCGTTGCCCAGGTACCATGTTCAGGGAAGAAGAGTTCTCATGAATACCCTCCATCAGGTTTAATCCATTATGCATACATTCATTCCAAAAGCATTTATGGAGTGCACCTTCGATGCTGGAGCAACAAAGATGCTTCTGTTCAGTCCCTGCCCTCACTGAGCTCAGAGTCAAACAGGGGGGTCTCATCCACCAATAATTACAGTACAATACGGCAGGTCCAGTGATGGAGATATTCATAGGGTATTGGAGGGAACTCAGGGAAAAGGCATTAGGATAGAGTTTCTGAAGGAGATGTATCCTGAGCTGAGACCGTGTAAGATAGTCTCCAAGTGAAAGGCAAGTGGGGGAAGGAAGGGTATTCCGAACAGAAGAAACATCCTGCATCTTGTTGCAAAGCGAGAGACACTGTTAGGGAGCTTGACGCAATTGGATGTTGGTTAGAGCATAAAGAGAAAGATGGTAGGACCCCCTGGAGGTTTTGAGGTGGGAAGTTGGTACGGTGCAAAGAATGAGCTTGGGTGAGAAGGTTGCGGCTAATTCCAGAGTGCTCCTTAGGTACCTAGAAGTCTTGCAGTAGTTCCAGTGGTTTGTAGGCTTTCTCCAGCAGAGTACTCGCTGGCTGTGGGTCCACATGCCCATGGCAGCATCTGGGGTCTGTGAAGGGAATCTAAAGATAGTTGGAGTGGAAAGATAAAAGGAGCTGTAGTAATGCTGGGAATTTTGCTTGTATCAAAATTGCCAGTGGAATCAAGGAAAGTAGGAGAGAGGATAGTTTTCTCTAGAAAATCTAGTGATTTCTGTCTGCAACTGTGTTGCCTAATGTAACTTGATGCTCAGGACCATGGCAAGTGATGCTGGAAAGTGATGCCAAGGGGAAAAAACAGAACAGAGCCCAGTTAGTTTATCGGGGCATCCTGCGGAAGCGGGTGAGAATGGGGAGGCAGGGCAATCAGCCACGGTGACAGGCTCAGCTGGGGCTTTCGGACAGGAGCGGTGCTGGCCACTTGCTGTGGAGGAAGGGGCAGGAATCTTGAAAGCTGTTTGAGCGTCCAGATCCCTCAGTATTGCCATTCCTTGGCCTCCACGCTCTTTGGAAGAAGGATTCTGAATGCAGCTTTTATTGGGAGATGTGCGAAGGCAAGGCAACTGTCTCTGGCTGGTGAAACTGAGGCCTCCTGGACTCTTTGTTAGCTCTAGCCCCGTGTGACCTCTGGTACCTCCCCCTAATGATGTATGAGGGAGGCCTACCATTGTTTCTGTTTTGGCAGAATGCCAGAGAGGGCCTGGAGCACTGGGCCCTAGTATGTAAAGGCTCTAGGATCCCTTACATCACGATGGTGGATCCTCTTAATACGTCCATCCTCTGGGCTGCCAACCTGTGTCCTCCTGTCTGCTTTTTGGGTGTGTGCCAGATATGGGGGTGCCCCTGTCAGGTTGAGATGGGTCTTCTGTAATCAAAAATTTTTTCTTTTGGTATCCAGAAGTCATGCAGAAAAAGGGATGAGTCATTTTGGAGAATTCAGACCAATCGTTCTCCAGAGGGGCGGTAAGGGTCTTAACTAGAGAAGTCTTTTCAAACTATCATTTTTATAACCTTTTGTTCAGCTTGCCCCCTTCCCCCAGGATTCTGGGTTTACTTTAGAAAACTTCAGTAAGAACAAGGCTGGTATGAAAAGTTCTGGAACACTGACCTGCCTTTGGTGAATCACCAGTTTAACTCAATAGTTCTCCATTCTAGCTGCTCACGTATGAACTGTGAGAGAGCTTTCCAGTGTACAGTCTTCTTCGCCCGGGCCTGCCCCTCAGAGATCCTGATTTCACTGGTCTGAACGGCAGTATTTTCCAAATGTTCTCCAGTCGTTCTACGGCACAGCTGGGTCGAGAGCCCCAAATTTAGACCTATGGACCCAATGCCTGTGTCTAGGAGCTGCTTTTCTTCTTCAATTTATTTTTTAAAAAGCATCCAATTACATTTTTTTAGCAAAGTATTTTTTTCTCTTACTTACAGTTTCCCTTAAAGAATCAAAGCGTTAAAGCTTTTTACAGGTATTTTTAAAATGAAAACCTTAAAAAATAAATACTCGCCATTTTTGATGTATGTGGAAATCCCAGATAACTGTATTATTGTTCTTTGTATAGTGTCCACCCTGTGCCTGCCCACTCCGTCCCCCCCACCATCCACCACCCAGAACACTCGTGGTCTTTATGACTGCCCCTCCGAGGTCTCCGTTTCTCTTTCTTTTTCTCTCAATTTTAGTCCCAGCTACTATAGCTTGTAAATTTAAAACTTACGAGCTGTAGACATTTTCCAGCTTTCCTGGAACCATCAATCCTGCTAATACTGTTCATTCTGTTTCATTTTATTCACACTCAAGTCAGCTGGTCTGGCTTGCTTATGGGCTTTACTGAGAGAGAGGAAGAGAGAGAAATGGGAAGAGAGGGAGAGAGAGAGAACTCGAAATCACTAGCATGGAAGTTGTCAGAGAATGCAGTCTCCTTCAGTCTTTCCTTCTGTAGAATCTGGGGCTTCAGAGTATCAGTTATGTAAAAACGGACTCATTTTGCTGGTCGGGAATTGCAAAGTAAAGGGGGAATTTCACGCGTGTTCTTACTTATGCTCAGTCGGATATTTTAAGAGCGCAGGCTCTCCTATTTCACATGCCAGGTCGGTAGCTTTTTGCCTATCCCAAACCAATATAGTTTCTTTGATACGTCCGTAGTATGACCACTATTTTGAAGCCGAGTTGGAAACATGATCAGATGCTTCCAAAAATGGTGCCGATTTTTTAAAAAGAAGATTTTATGAATGGCTTAGATCTTTATGGAAGCATTTTTTATTTTTCATACGAATTAGCACACAGAGGCATACTTCCCCCAGTGGCAGTCTAACTATTCCACTTGTTTTATTTCTGCTAGTTTTAAGTTTGATCTGGAGCTGGGTGGAAAGAGCGGAAAAATGATAACAACCTAAGAGCACCTCTTCTATTTCATGATGAAGAGCAGGACATAGCCTCTGAGTGTAACTCCCTTTCATGGCTGTTTCTCCATTTTTCTCTGTAGAAAACTGTATTTCTGAGACTCGTCTTCATGGAAGACCCCTTTTTTGAGTGATCTCCATGCATTTTTTGTATTTTTATGACCTAGTCAGGCTGTGATCCTCCCAGACCTTTTTGATCTCAAAAAGCCCCAGCTTTTTGTTGTAACGGGGGGAAGGATTTAGAAAGTGAAAGATTTAATTTCAAATTTCAAGATAAATACATCTATGTCTTTATCTTTTACCTCTGTCTCTGAGCTACATGCTGAACTAGAAGAGAAAGGGTGCATCCCTCATAGCCTAGGTAATCTGTCTGAGTATTTGTGGTCTTTGATGGGAGATGTCCCCACTAAGCTTTCGATGACATGACAGCGGTGCTAAATACTCTACGCCTGCAGTCCCCAACCTCTTTGGCACCAGGGACGGGTTTCATGGAAGCTAATTTTTCCGTGGGCTGGGGTGGGGGATGGCTTCAGGATGAATTCTAACAGGCCCAGACCAGTACCAGTGTGCGGCCCGGAGGTTGGGGCCCCCAGCTCTACACCTTCGCCCAGGGAATCAGCTTGGTCACCACTATCCTCTGATCGCTGCTTGTGGTTTGTGGGGTAGAGGAGGGAGCACTCCCATGCCACCCCTATCACATCCTGAGTCCGAGCTAGATCCCAGAGATCCAGCTGATATCAATTTCTTTTGTAAGAACACCAGAGAAACATTCTCTTGGGGGGAGGGATGGAGAAAAGAAAAGTTCAGGCATTTATTCCTTACGAACTTGAAGAATGAAAACCATGATAGCTGGCAAGCCCTTCCTTTGTGTACTTATTTTGAAATAGGGTCTGCTGAATGGTACGTTCTTCCTCTTTTTTCCCCACCCAAGGCTTTCTTATCATAGAGGTTTTCATGAGTTCCTGGGATGAGTGTGCTGACTCAGACGTGTTTGGGGTTTTATCATAGAGAAGTCTGGTAGAAAAGCTATACCTTCCAGTCCTGCAGAAGGCTTAACAAATGAGTTTCTCAAGACAGCGGAATCTTTGCAGACCTGAAGTTTTTACCATAACCTCTTCGTGTAGGTTCCCAGGCTTGGGGACTGAAGGAAGTCACTGGAAACCAACTTCTGAACACCAGGATCACTGGCTTTCCTTTTCGCTTTCCCTTGAGGCCGATTGAAGAGGCTCAGTGCCCAGCTGACCAGCCTGCTGGCATGGCGGCCTGTGTTGGAGGCCCACCCAGACATCGATCCGTCTGACTCAGAGGAGCTAGTATAAAACAGACACGGTCCAATATAGTTCCCAGCTTGTTCAGGAAAGACCAGCAAAAAGAGGCACTGGCTATGTATTTAGCTGATGACATAGGTGTGGCTCGAGAGGCGGAGTGTGTTGTTATTTTGTGGATGTACCACACAGCCTTCTTGGAAACGATGGGAGGGGGTGGGGAATTCAAACAGGCAGAAATCCTCTGGTCAGCACAAACTGCAAGCTAGCAATTCTCAAGGCAGCACGAAGCTGTGTTTTGGTGTCGGCCACGGTCAGGAGCATGTGTTGTGGCATTTGGAAGCGGAATTAGGGCTGTTAGCTAATTGCACGCTTGAAAATGACAAGCCACTTGAAAATTCAAAAGTCTGACTCCGCTCCAAAAAGAAATCAGCGTCGCTTTGAACTCCTTAGTTGTTATTTTATACTGAATTTCAAGCACTTCCTATTAAACATGGAAAGTTTGCCTTTTCCCCTAACCTTATACTGAGTATTTTGCTATTCTTAGGCCATGTTTTGAAGTGTTCTCAATTTAAAATATAGAGGGAATGGGTTTTATCTGTTATGTTAATTTAATAAACAGCCTTGGTTTGCTGTGTAAGTATTTTTTCCATCCACACAGCCGTGTTAAATTTTGAGCTTTTTAATCAGGGACTGCAAGTCAAGAATGAGCCTACGGGTTAGCAATCTCTGAGATGTCAGGAATTCTTATCACGTTATGCCAGATAAACTTGGGATACTTTCCCCACATTTTCTTTATACAGATTAAAAAATATATACTAGAGAAATTTTCTTAAACTCTTCCAGAAATGAAAAGACACTGTGACTTAAAACTACCTCTCCTTAAAAAAATGGAAGTTTTAAGTTCTTCTACCTGAGGAGAAAAGAGATTATAATTGCATTATCTACTAAATAGAAGGTCAGAATTCAGCAGCCTCACAAAGATCTCTGGTGAAAGAGGCAATTGTTTTTCACATTTGAGAAACAAGCCCTTCTTCCCCACTCTCCTTCCCGTGGGGCGTGGTCCTCAACGGTGTGTTTCCGAGTCCCTGTGGCTGTTGCCCGACTCCGTGTTCTGTCTGCCGAACCACTTTGATATTGAGTGTGGATGTAATGTTGGGTTCGTGTTTCTCATTCTTGATTTTAACAAGGCAAAGTGTTCGGATTATAGGGAAGACATTCTGGTTTTTTATTTGCTTTTGAACAACAGCTGGAAATGTAGGGCTTTTGTGTATTAGCCTGTTTGATTTTTTTTAGTAGGGGCTCTGTGTGCAAGTCAGTAACCCTCCTGAGACCACATTTCTGCTTCTGTGTTTCTTTCTTGGTGAAGTGGCTCTTGAATTTAGAAGGAAGAACTTTTGCTTTCAGGGGTGGGGCTAGGGAGGGGCAGTTGTGGTGAGAATGTGCCCAGACAAACCAGCTGGAGATGCTTCTAAGTCAGCCATTTTCAACCCATGTGCCACGAAAAATGTTAAAACATTCGACACCTGACTATGTAGTCAGAGGCACTGACCTCTTTTCCCTTAGATTGGCAAATAAAAAAAAAATGACAACAGCCAACACAACAATAGCAGTCTGGTGTGAATGAATCGAAATGATAACTTTTTTTTGGTCAGATCGGCAAAAAAAATATTTTTGGTGTGCTGTAGAACTTTAGTCATTAGTTTATGTGTGCCATGAGATGAGAAAGGTTGGAATCGCTGTTCTAAGTGAAATTCATTCCAGAGAAGGGATAGAAGGTAGCAATGAGGACATACACCCAGTGACATGGCCCCTGGTTTCTCAACTCGGCACTAGTGACATTTGGGGCTGGGACCTTCTTTGTCATGAGAAACTGTTCTGTGCATTATAGGATGTTTAGCAAACACCCGTGGCCTCTGCCTATAGATGCCAGGACCATCCTCCTTCCCCACCAGCTGTGCCAGCCAAAACACTTCCAGACATTGCTAAATACCCCCTCAAGGGCAAAGTCCCCTATAGCTGAGAACCACCAGGAGGGCCCTATGGAATCTCAGGATATAGGGACCTGCAGAGTTGTAAGGGGGAGTGACGAGGTATCATTCATTTCACTCAGGCGCACCTTCCCATGTCAATCCGCTTTGACAGTTGATAATTCTTCTTTCTAATTCCCTCTCATTGTTATCCTCAGTTGAGATGAAACTTTCTCTCATAGGTTGTCTGGTCACTAAGGTCACTAGGTCCTAGATCTGCCCTCAGTTCCAGATTGAAACTTCTCTCCTCACATCTACCTGTACCCTGTCTCAGGTTCCCTGGCTTCTACCCACAGAATTGGCCTGGAATAAACTGGTAGGCTGCTTTAAGTTGTTTTGGTTCAAAAGCTTCCTCTTTTCTTCATTTTGATTTATTTTCAACCACAGTTTCTCAAAGCATCTTGACTACTTCACTCTTTCGTGGTTCTGTACCTGGCTCCCACCGCCCTCGTGGTCGGGCTGTGTCCGCAGACCAGGTCTCTGCTCCACACGATCCATTCACACAGATCCCAGCAACCTAGTAAGCAGTCCCGTTTTGCTTCCGTCAACACCAGGCTAAGTGCCTTTCCATTCGTATCTGACTTGCGGCCCAACGGGCAGGGGATTCTGTACCTTGCCTTGCAAATCATAGTTTTGAGAACCATCCTTTTCTCCATTCTGTAACCTGGGATTCCAACTCCAAATAAACCACTTCTTTTGTTTTTTTCCATCTTAAGGCTGGGGTTGGGTAGAGGGTGGGTGGAGGAATGGGTTTCTACAGATTTCCATTTTATTACTGTCTGCAATGTCAAGTGTTATTAAAATGTCTGTGTATAGAGACAGCTGAATCCATGGGGCCCCTTGACGAGAGCGCGTGACCACAAAGTCTAAGAAGCGTGCTTGCTAAGTCAGAGGCTGGGTGTGCTTTCTCTTTCACAGGACACAAGGAGGCTGCAACAGGTAGCCTTAGACACTTCATTGTGTGCGTTGCTTCTATCTCGGGCAGGTTTGGTTAAGACTATGTAAAAGCAAATTATACGTTCAGGGGAGTCAGAAGCAAGGAAAACAACCTATCGAAGGTAGTGAAGCAGTAACAAATGTAATATAAAAAACACTGACCGATGGGGGTGGAGTAAAAATTGTTTTGAAGGAAAGTAGGTATGTATTTTGCAATATAATGGCTGTAGATTGGAAAAGCTAGTTTATATGGCATTGGTAAAGGATCAAAGGAAAATGAACATGCACACACACGAAGACACATATACCTATTTTTTCCCTTAAGGTACACCAAGAGTAATTTAAACCACAATTTATAAGCATAACAGAAGAAAGTCAAGATAGAAGATCTATGTTTTCAGTACACTTTTAAAGCTGGTTGTGTTTAGTTTACTCCAAGTTCTGAAATGCCAGTCTAGTGGTAATACAGCTGGTTTCTAGATTTAATGTGATTTATTTTTTTTCTTTAAGCTTGAAGAAGAATTCCAAAGAACGGCCGACATATCCAGAGCTTATGGTGAGTATTGTCAGCAGGGTAAACGTGTCCAGACTGACAGCTAGTAAAGGTAAAGTGACTACGTGACTAAGACCTCAATTATAATCGGACAACCATATTAGAAGAGCTGACCCGTTAAGATGTTGGTAACTGGAAGTGAACTGAAGAAAAAAAGAGTTGAGTCCTTTATTCATCCTAAATCCTTCTTTACTATAAACAGGGGCAGGTTACTAGTCTTAGCAGTTTTTCCATGCTGATAAACAATGCCATATAGACCAAATTATGTCTATAAAATTTATATTTACAAACTTTAAAGACACACAGTCACAAATGACTAATATATAATGAAGGGAAGCATAATTTAACAGATTTTAATAATGAGAGAAATGTAAGTGCTATGTGAGTAATCAATTTTTGATAAAATATTTAGGATTACCTGGATGAACTTCTTTTCAGTGGGTGTTTAGGGAAGAAAGAATCTCTTTGTTTTTTCCTTCTGGTTTTTACTTTAGTGGAAAAAAGACAAAGCCTGAATAATTTGAATTATACAACGTCAGCATTCACAGTTTACCATTTGAATGACCTATGAAAAAAGAGTGAAAATAAGACTTCAGGTTTGTTGTTTTAAAATAGTTTCTTTTAAGTTGTGGTACCTACATTTCTAAGCTAGTTGCTGATACAAGTGATTCTTTTTATTTTTTTTAAATCCTCACCCAAGGACATTTTTTCATTGCATTTTAGAGAGAGAGGGCACGAGAGAGAGAAAGAGAGAGAGACATATCAATGTGAGAGAGAAACATCAATTGGTTGCCTCTCGTACCTGCCCCAACTGGGGATGGAACCCACAACCTGAGTATGTGCCCTGACCCGGAATCGAACCCACAGTGTTTTGGTTTATGGGACAATGCTCCAACCAACTAAGCCACACTGGCGAAGGCCAAATGATTCTTTCAGAAACCTAACTTGGCAATTCTTATCTCAGTATATGTTGAATGGTTGAATATGGGAGAAACACCTTTTTCTGAAACATTATAAAATTTAGACTATTTACTAAAAGGCAGAAAGAAATTCTGCCTTTTGCAAAAGTATGAATGATGCTTGGGAGCATTATGCTAAGTGAAATTTGTGTTGACCCCTCCCTACATCTGATACAATTATCAAGGTTTCCATTTTAGCAAGGGATGGAAGGGTTCTGCTCATGCGCAACTTCAGAGGAGATCGGAGACAGCAGTGACAGCAGTGATAGCGTTTCTTACTGGAGCACAGTTACTCAGCAGGCATTGAATGCTGGCTCCTCTCCCCTCCCCGACAAGCCACGCTGGGCTGCAGACCAACTCGGAGCAGGTGATAGAGGTACAGGGTCCTGATATCTCTAAACAAATGGTCGGGTGAGGTAGCACTGACTTGGAAAAGGTATAGCTTGTTGGCCATTTGTACATCTTTGGAAAAAATGTCTCTTCAGTTCCTTTGCCTATTTTTAAATCAGACTTTTTTTGTTTTGCTATGTAGTTGTATATTTTGGATATTAATCCCTTATCAGATATATGGTTTGCAAATATTTTCTCCCATTCTGTAGATTACTGTTTCATTTTGTCGATTGTTTCTTTTGCTGTGCAGAATCATTTTAGTTTGATGTAAATCCCACTTGTTGATTTTTGCCAATAAGTACATGAGAAGGTTCTCACCATT
The DNA here is from genome assembly GCA_004026765.1 of Micronycteris hirsuta. Classification (NCBI taxonomy): domain Eukaryota; kingdom Metazoa; phylum Chordata; class Mammalia; order Chiroptera; family Phyllostomidae; genus Micronycteris; species Micronycteris hirsuta. The sequence continues at coordinate 112,358 of PVJI01001014.1, forward strand.
ACTAATCATCAGTGAAATGCAAATGAAGACCACCATGAGATATTATCTCACACCCATTAGAATGGCTTTTATCAAAAAGACAAGAGATAGCAAGTGTGAGCAGGGATGTGGAGAAAAGGGAACCCTTCTGTACTGTTGGTGAGAATATAAATTGGTGCAGTCACTATGGAAAACAGTATGTAGGTTCTTCAAAAAAAAGTCAAAATTATGCCCTGGCTGGTGTAGCTCAGTGGATTGAGCGCGAGCTGGGAACCAGAGGGTCCCGGTTCGATTTCCAGTCAGGGCACATGCCTGGGTTGCGGGCTGGGTCCCCAGTGAGGACCATGTGAGAGGCAATACATTGCTGTTTCTCTCCCTCTCTGTCTCCCTCCCTTCCCCTCTCTCTAAAAATAAATAAATAAAATCTTTAAAAAAAAAAAGTCAAAATTAGAACTATTGTATGGTCTAGCAATTCCATGTCCGGGTATATATTTGAAGGAAATGAAATCCCTATCTCAATACCATGTTCATTGTAGCATCGTTTGCAGTAGCCAACGCATGGAAATAATCTAAGTGTCTTCTGGTGGAGAGATAGGTGAAGAAAGTATGATCTATTCACACATGAGGGAATATAATTCAGCCACAAAAGAAAGAAATTCTGCCTTTTGCAAAAGTATGAATGATGCTTGGGAGCATTATGCTAAGTGAAATAAGCCAGACAGGAAAAAAACCAAAAGCAAATTCTGTATGATCTCACTTACGTGGAATCTAAAACCCTAGAACTCATGGAAATAGACAGTAGATTGGCGGTTGCTGGGGTGGAGGGTGGGAGAAATGGGTAGTGGCGGTCATAGGGTACCGTCTTCCAGGTATAAGTTGAAGAAGTTCTGGGAATGTTATGTGCGACATAGTGACTATAGTTAATAATATTGCATTATATACTTGAAAGTTGATAAAGAATAAATCTTAAATGTTGTCACCACACACAAAAAAAGAATGGTAACTATGTGAGGTGACAGATATTCTCCCTAACCTTATTGTGGTAACTAGTTTGCAAAGATAGCTGTATGAAATCATCACTATGTACACCTTAAACTTACACAGTGATAGATGTCAAGTATATCTCCGTGAAGCTGGAAACAGAGAGAAAAAGTATAGCGTGGAAATGTCAGGCCCAGAAGAGTTATAGAGAGCCGACTGAGCAATAGGTGATAGTCACAGCCAAACTCAGGGATTTCCAGTCCTGTGGGGTAAGCTTTGATGGAAGTCTGGACTGTTCTCCCGTTGGCTGACTGAAAAGGAACTCTGGGAAGAGCTTGAAAAGAGACGGGTGGCTCCGTGGGCCTCCTTTGCAAAGGCAGCCCCTGCGACTCAGCGTCCCACCACGTTTATTAAACTAAGACCCACAGTTGAGGGAGAAAATGTGAATAATGCTCGAGAAGATCTTAGCACACTACATGTTTGGGCTGAATATTTCCCCCCAGTGGGGTTTTTAATAGCCACCCTGAGAGGGGTCTTATCAGTCCTAGAGTCCCCTGTTCAGGATGCGTCTGCAACACTCAGAGCATTGAAACGTGAATTTCCCATAAAGTACGATAGACGTGAGCAATCCCTGTGGGGTCCCGTGGAACATTCCCTATATAATTCTGACTGCAACATGCAGACCTTTATTTTTCCTTCCAAGTGACTTCTTATCAGAGGTTTCAGTGGAACACACTTGAGAAAAACTGCCGAGTTCTAGCTTAAGGTACACCGGCAGCCGATGTTGAATTCTACCTTTCCAGTGTATTCTAATGCTGTGGTCCTCTGTGGCCTACATATTAATGTGGTACGGTCATGTGGGCACCCCTTTCCTTTTAGGACAGTAGTCTTTGTGGTACTGAAACTGGACTTGCCTTTTAAGGCTGTAACTGCTCCCTGCTTTTCTTTGGAATTGAGGTTTTTAAGTGGAAAATCTGAGTCCAAACTCCTTGACTTTAGCACTAGGAAAATGCATGCTGAGAGGCCATTGTTTAGATTGTAGGAGTTGGTGAAGAGGGAGCAAAGAAAACAAAAATCCTTTTCTCAGGTGTAGGACACTGTAATTAAGGCCCCAACCCAGACATGTTCCTCTTATAGAAATCTCAAATGTTTTTCTTTCTAACTTGGATTGAGTGGGCGTATTTGCTTTCATATCATCTCATTTGCTTGTTCTCCTAGACTCCCCTTGGAGGATTTGTTCTTCCAGACTACAGACCCGCTTTTTCTGTAAAAAGGTTAGGTAGTAAGCGCTTTAGGCATTGTGGGCTGTCACCATCGCTCCCTTGTGTTGTTTGACTGTGAGAGTAGCCGTATTCAGCATGTAAACAAATGGATGTGGCCATGCACCAATAAAACTTTATTTGGAAAATAGGAAGTGGGCTAGAGTTGACCCCCGTCCCAGATGCTAATCACCAGAAATGATAACCAGGCAACGCAAGTGATTGCCTAGTGAGGTGATTATGTTCTCCACATATTGTGGGACGTTCTCGATTGAAGCACAGTGTGCAAGCTGATGACTGAACTGACAGAAAGCCACCGTCCTGTGGGATGAGCTGCCGTACGTAAGATTATGGGGAGCACTGGTGACTGTATCGTGCCCTGATTCTCCTGGCAGTACGTTCGTGGGTCTCCACGTTTTCTTCAGGCACAACCACTGGTAAAGTCCTTCCTTCCTGTACCTGGCTCCTTTTTTGAGAAACCCAGCCTGGAGATGATTTCATGGTGCCTAATTTGCTCATCTCTTAGTTGCTGTCCTTGCTATTCTTAGTGCAGTGCTTATAGAAGGGACTGGGTCCCCCCTAACCTTTTACAGCCTCCAAACCCACACAAGAAGGCGAGTCACTTTCCATTTTGACATGCCTGCTGCTTCCCCTCTCTCTGCCCTCTGGCTCTCGCAGCATTTTCCCAGCCTGAGAATAAACTGAAAGACGTCTGAGAATTGTTTTTTTAAGATGTCAGGTCAGGTTATTGAATTCATTCACAGACTTGGGCCACATCCACTGAGCTCAAAGCCACCAGCAGAACCCGAGGCAGCATGGGGCTGGCGGGCCTGGCACGCAGTCTTTGAGGTAATCTGAGGTTTAACATGTCCTGTTTTGATAGTCAAAGGCTTTTAAGTACATTAAAAGATCGCCAAATGTCAAGAGGATGTGGGAAAGCTAATAAGCATGATGGTAAAGCACTTGGTAAGTGTGCTGTGTAAGTGGTTAGTAATCAAAAGTAATGCTGTATTTATTTATCTAGAGAGCTCACGACCGAGGACCCAACATCAAGAGCTTCAGTTAATACAGTGGGTGTGAGGCTTGGAGCCAGCAGCCAACCTTTATCTTCGGATGGGCAAAAACAGAAAACCTCTTTCCACTTTCTGTGTCCTGATACTTAACAGTGACCTTCTACCTTCTTTGGGGTTTTATTGTTTTGTTCCTTTCCCATGTGCATTGTTTCCTAAAACTTGCATGGGTGGGCATTCAGTTCCCCACAGAGCTGACTCACCCAGCCCTCTGCTGTCAGGTTTAAAACAAATATAATTAGAAAACCTACAGCCGGGCAACATGAAGGTTATAAACTAAAATCCCCAGTCAGGGAAACAGAGTGAGTCATCTACATACTGGTCTGCATGCAGACATGCTCATATTGAGCTGCTCTACCGGTCATTGAAAAGCAGTGGCAGTGGGGAGCGATGCCTGGTACCCGGTCTACCTGAAGGGATCATGCTTGTTGATTTGGGTGGTTGGTTCTCTTTCCTCTCTGAGAACCGTAGATCACGAGCCAATGTATCTCCTAGTTAGAAGTGGAAGGTCCCAGCGTGACAGCTGGGCACCTACTGCAATGACATTGAGCCATTCAGGGAGGGTGGTTCTGGCGCAGAGAAGGTGGCTTTGTTTCCTTCCAAACGGTTTCGGACTGTGCCGCCTCTCGTGCGGTGCCACGCTCATTCCCCTAGCCCAGTGCTGGCCCTGATGCTTTTGTGAAGTTTACTTAACCTGACCTGTGTGAATAGAGACCATTCCTTTTGCTTTTCAATCTTTAATCTCCGAGTTGTATCTTCTCCACTCGTACCTAGAGTTTGGCAGTCCACATTACTTTTCAGAAGCGTCAGCTCTTCCTCAGGAGAAACATAAGCATAACTCGTGGCTGTAGATGAGGCTGTAGTGGCTGGGTTCACTCTTTCAGTCCAGACCTGCTCTGTCAAAAGTGGGCAATGCTGTGCCCGTTTACTGTTCCACAAAATTGTTTTTTTATTCTACTACCCATTGCCTGAGAAATGACTGTGCATAACCCTATGGAATTTCTGATTATTTTACTACTTTATCAGTCTAAAATTACTTTGCAGGGAACTGGGTACATCAGAGTTTGGACTGCCTTTGCTAACCTCCGTATTTTACCCTAGATGGGATCCAATGCAGCCTAATTGCATCGGTATTTTTAAGCTATAGTGAGATACATTGTAGTGGGAACATACCGAAATGGGAGAATGGCAACTACGAGCAGATGTCTTTCAAATGTTTGTATCACCAGATGTGTCCTTGGTTTGGGATGGGGAAGGAGGAGTCCAGTTAAGCCCTGATAGGCGTACTTACTGTGTTTACCAAACAGATCTGTTAATTAGCTCATCTCTTATGTTGTCAGTGACAAATATTAATACCATGTATTTTTCTTTTCTTTCCCAGCAACATCCATTTTTCACCCTACACGAATCCAAAGCAACAGACGTGGCATCTTTTGTAAAACTGATTATTGGAGACTAAAAGCGATGGACTCAATCAGTTGACCCTCCTGTGGATTGGTGGGTTTACAGGGTGAAGCAAGTTCACTAAAGCGCCAATAGAAACTCATCTTTGAGATAATTTAACCCTGCCTCTCAGAAGGCTTTTTTTTCCCCATTTTCTTTTTTTTTTCCCCTCCAAAAGGGGCCTTGAAATCTATAGTATAGAATGAACTTCTGGATGGATGAAATATAAAGGCTTAGGACTTAAAAAGGTGATTAAATATTTAATGATGTGTCATATGAGTCCTTAAGCTTCTCAGACTTCTCGTGTTCTTTACAAAATGAATGCATTGGCCCTGGAAAAAAGGTGCTACAGTAGTGATGAAATTGTAAGTAGATTTGTAGTCTGTCCAACTTATTATTTTAATATTTATGTTTAAGCGCTTGGTTGAAAAGATCCCATTTTATGCAGGGAGGGAGAGACACAAGACAAGGTTGGTTTGGCAATATTTATAGCCCTTTTATTTTTTAAGTTCAATTGTGTCTGTGGTCCAGAAGAAATTATTTAATATGCATCTTTAAGAGTATTATAAAAGTATCAACAAGCAGCTCCTCTTGTGAAATATCTGTTTCAGCTCTTGTGGCTGCCGCATGTTCTCACATTTCTGCTCAGTCCTGGGTCATAACCACATATTCTAGGTGAAGTGGCAAGGTATCCTGGTCAGACTCTTTTCCTAACTTTGGAAAACAAAACTCACTTTTATCGTCGCTCAAAGAGTCACAAAGTTGGTTCTCCTGACATTTGTGGTATAGTATTAATGGAATGTGATTCACGATGTGATTTTTCTATCACCTATCTTTCTGTCTGTGTGTGTGTGTGTGTGTGTCTGATAAGCCACACATTCTGCCAAGTGGCTTCTGTGAACATCCATATTTAGTAAGGAGGACATTTGTCAGTCCCGAGGGGGAGTGTCACATCCAACCACACAGAGTATTTGTTCCTTCCGCTGTTGCCCCTCCTACAATGTACAAACCCCAAAGATAGCCTTGTAGTTAATGTACTCTTTTGCTTTGTTTGTTTGTTTTCTTGTTCAGTGATGAAGCCTTACTATGAATGGAAGGGCTGCCATAGAAGAAAATTAAAGGCAGTTAGTTGTCCTTTGATAAGACGAGGAGATAATGGGGAGGGGTGACTTATTCCTAGGAATAGATCGCCAGATTTCCAGGAGTTGAACTGAGGCCACATCTTTCCTCAGTCGCATGCAGTAGCTTGCTCCACTGCGCATTCCAAACAGACTGAGTAAGCAACGAACAAGAACCCTTCCTTGTGGCCAAATACACCAATGGGTTCTCTGATCTGGGCTTTAGGTACTGGAAGGTCAAGGGGTGAAGTGAACCACGGGGAGAATACTACCGGTACTAGCCCAGAAACATTGCTTTTGGAACATCAAGGCTACTCCTGGCAGCACAAGGGCAGAAGATTTTGATAAAAGAAGGAAGCAGAGGACACGCTCTGTTTCTTTCCTTGCCTCAAGTTCGCAAGTATGGAGAGAGGATTGCTTCCCTAGTCCTCCCATTCTTCCCCTTTTAGATTTTGAAGTGCAATTATATTTTTCTCTGTTTGCAGTTTCTCTTTATTCTTGACCTCTAGCTCATAGCAGTTGCCCACAGTATGGCTGTGGCATTTCCATACACGTCTTCGTATTCGGTTGCAAGAGATACCTGCTTGATTCAACATCCGTTTTATCTGCTCTGAAGCTACCTCTGCTCTCATCTTTTTCCAGCCAGAAAAGGGGTGTGATCCTAGTGGTCATGACAATTCATTTTCCGACCCATCTTCCTACATCTGCAACTTTCCCTCTGATTCAGAGAGGAAAACAAAAATCACAGCTGTATTTTTTGCTTTATTTATCCATCTCATGAAAAAAGACAGTAGTAGAAACAGATCTGAAGTCATTCTATTACAGCTTTGTGAAATATGTAAAGCAAAACATCTTTCTGGTCTGGGTCAGATTGCTCTTAACTGTTATTCAGTGTGGTTTCTACTTGGAATTATTCTTAACCAAGTGTGTTTCTCATGTGTGCACGTCTCCATTCGGTAAGCCCAGGGCCTGAGCTTCCAGAACAATCATAGTGGGGTAGAGACGTTAGTCAGTGGTTCTCAACCCTGGTAAGCATTGGAATCGCTGGGAGCTTGGAACACCATCAATGTCAGGGTCCCTGAGATTTGGATTCCATCGGGCCCCAGGCGGGGCCTGGGAGTTGGTATTTTTGATAAGCCACTTATGTGATTCCGAGGTGCACCGGGGTTGAGAACATTGGTGTAGCACCTTGTAAAGAAAGAGTTGACTTAAAATTTGTCTTGAAAATTTGCAGAGAGTAATGAGTGGCTGCAGAGAGGAACAGGAGCCCCACTGCTTTCCCTGTCCTCACCAATGGGGACATCTTTGCCACTGTCAGAGAAGGCATGCTCCTGCAATACTGACTTGAACTTTGGGATGTCTTTTCCCCAGGGGCAGGATGTGCTACATGATGATTAAGTATCTTATGTACCAGAGCAGAATGACTCGGTAGCCTTAGAAGTCTAAAGTTTAGAATGTGCTTTTTGAGAACTGTGTTATAAGTTATAAACAACTAATATTAAAATAAATATAGAGATGCATAAACTATATATAAGTTAATATAAGTTGGTTCTCCTGTACATACATATATACGTATATATGTATATAAATGTATATGTACAGCTTATATATACACACATATACATACTTCTAAATGTATACATATATACATACATATATAGGTAAATATATGTGTGTGTATACAGAAATATATGTGTGTGTGCGTATATATATATATAAAAAGAGAGAGAGAGAAAGAGAATGAGAGAGAGAAGTGTGGGCCTGTCAGATATCTCTACAAAAGAGATCATGCCCTTTTTTTCAAATGTATTTGATTTGGTATCCTATAATTGTGCATATTATAAATTGGCTTTATGTTTATAAAACTATCCATCTATATATACCTTGTTGATTGCCAGGGTGTGCCAAAAAAGTAATGTGAATGACTTTAAGACAATGGCCTTATGTGTGTTTGCGTCGCTGAGTACCATCCTTCAGGGCACGCCTTGAAGGCTGTCTGCTCACATATGTGATGCTGCTGAAACGTTCTTGCCCCGTTCCTCTCCTTCAGGACGGGCTTCAGAATTCATTTCCTCTCCCACGCATGTGACATGCAGAATCGTTTTAAAATTGCTCCTTCGTTGTTCGTTTGCTTTACAAAAATCCTTACCAGGTGTTTTCTTCTTTGCTTGACCTGACTTTTACTATCAGACTTAGCACCAAGTTGTGTTTGGCAATTTCTAGCATTCAAATCCTCCCTCACAGCTGAAGTTTTGCCGTTACCGCGTCTTTTTTAAAGACCATGTCATGGGCTCAAAGATAACTTCAGAAGTATATTTCCCCCGAAAGTGTACACTTGCTTTTAAGTAATGTCAGCCTTCCTGGAATAAGTGTAGGGCTTCCCAGACTGTGAAGGAGAAAGAACTCACCTAATGTATATGTTTGATGATAAAATACAGTTAGGTTGTCCCTGACCTCATACCCATCCCTTAGCCATGATATGAAGGGACAGTTCCATTGTTCTGAAGACTATTCAGCCATACTGCTGTCGTCAGAAAGAAGTGGTTAAACAGCAGCCTCTGTCTTCATTACGCTGTCTGAAATGGAAAATGAGTATGTGTGGATAGAGCCTGATATTGTTTATATTTTACTGTTCTCGTCTGTCCTCCAAGCCTCAGCCAAAAAAAAAAAAGTATATGCCAGGGATTCCCAAATTTTCTCTACGTGGTACTCCAGTGGTTGTCTTAGGAATTTTTCTCATGGTGCCCCTGGCCAAAATAAATATTTAACAATTCCACCTATCGGGTAACTAGGTTCCAACAACTTAATAGTAGCAGTTTGCACAATGTCCTGAAGGTGTTGCCGTGTTTCCTTTAAACATGTGCCCTTTCTGGTGTGCCCCTGGGAGTGCGCTGCTGTGCTTCAGTGTGCCTCAGCACACAGTGGGGACCACCGATGTCTGCTCTGCTGATGTGCACGCTGTCCACGGTTGGTGACAAAATGGAATTCCTGGCTACTCAGTCTTCTGTATCACTTCGCTCATTGTGTTCCACCATCATTATTGTCTCGCTTCCCTCTGGCTGATTAGCTTTATAATTGAGGTCCCACCCTCCTTTGCTTTTCATCACTCCCGCCACGCCATGTGCCATAATCTAGACAATGAAGTAGTTGCTACCCCCAGCATGAGAGGAGACTGGCACTCAGACTGAAGGCGCCCCTGGTGTCTCCAAGTGCAATTGATTTCGTATGTTTGGAGTAGAATCACAAAGGAGGCAAGGAGGGACTGACGTGTTCACAGTTGAACAGTAAAAATGCTTTTGTTGACCAAGGGGTTTCGTCAGCTCTGCTCAGAAACTACTCAGTTTCTCCAAAAAGTGTCTAACCAAACACTCTATCTCCTGCATGAAAGTACAGTGGGTTCCCGGTTCTGATTTCCGATCCAATTTTTTTTTTCTTTTTGGCGACCTTGAAGATGGGAATAGCATAGTCATAAAATTCGTTGGAGCTGGTGGTCAGATCTCGTAAAATGAATTAAAGCTCTATTGTACGAGGGATGTTGCCTTCTTCTGTCTATCTGTGACTGAAAGGGAGATTTGCCAGCTTAAACGAATCTTTGATTTTTATTGAATTAACAAGTAGAAGGTACAGTTTTCAGTTAGACCCCTGAAAATTTACATACTCAGATGGAAAAATTCCAGAGTAAATCTAGAAAGAGGAAGCTACCAAACCGGGGAGGAAAGGAAAAAAAGATACTTTATTCTGAGGGTCCACATTCCTCTCATCTGTGGGGTGTGTGTGTGTGTGTGAGCACTATCCAATGCGCCAGCAGCTAAAGACACTTTTCAGTTTTCTTTGGCTTTAATCGGGGTGCTCTGGATTCCTTTGGGAATCCGGTGATTGCTAGGACCTTTTTTTCCCCAGGAACATGCACGTTGTACATGAAAGTTTTGCAACCATTTTTTGTTGAGGGGGAGGGGAGCAGAGTACTGTGTAAAGACCCCATAAGATCAGTAACTTCTGCTCTGTAGAATGTGGACCATGACATCCTAGACCAGGGATTGGCAAACATTTTCTGGAAAGGGACAGGTAGTAAATATTTTCAGCTTTGTGTCCCATCCAGTCTCTGTTGCAACTAGTAGGTGTGAAAGCACACATAAGTATGTCAGTGAATGAACTCAGGGCTGTGTTCCAATAAAACTTTATTTAGAGAATAAGGCAATGGGCTAGATTTGGCCCCCAGGCCGTGATTTGCCAATACCTGTCCTAGAGCAGCAAATACAAAACTCTGAATTGATCCAATATGTGTGTAGAGTTCTTCCATTTAGTGCCCAGGAAGAAATTTGGAAAGGATGGAAACTGTTCAGTCCCGTGAAAATTGCCTCTTGATTTCCTCAGGTAAGTATTCCTTGCTGTGGAAACCAATAGGACAATTTTCTTTAGATTAAATTGAGTACCTACTTTTTACTTTTTTTTTTTATAAATACCCAACATAGTTTATTTCAACTTGGAAATGAAAGGCACACCTCTCGTAGACCGTAACTGCATCTCGTCGCTTGGCTTTGCCTGTGTTTCTCTCTGTGGTGTGGTTCACATCAAGGTGAATCCTGGCCCTGGATGCTCATCATTTGGTTTTCCTTTCCCTGAACTGTATCAGGGTTGAGACTTTGGGAGGCCGCGCTTACATCAGAGGCAAAAGGCAGGCAAAATTCTTAAACTCTTCTGATTCATCCACCTCATCTATTTTGCCATCGTTTAAGAAAGGAAGGGGGAAAAAATGGTTTGTACTCTGTGGACTTAGAGCTCCAAGCTCTCACTGTGACAGCTGACCTCAGCCTTACCCTTGAGTGTTGTCTTGGACTTGGAGAGATGAGGCTGCTTTGCCTTAATCCTTTTTTAAATCATTAGTTTCTATTTTAAGAGGTCTGTGCAAAACGCCTCCTTTCTGATGTGATTTCCTTGGGTTGCCAGCCCTGGTTGAATTTTGGGGCTCTGTAGCCTCTCATGAAAGCTCTGTCTTCCTGCTGGGACCACAACCACTGTGTAATTGGCTTTGCCTTCTGTCTGCAGTTCTGTCCATACCCCTCCTTTCTGTGCAGAATGCTCTGCAGGTGACAGTCAGCCAGTCACCTAAGCTATCTCCATTTTCTTCCAGAACAGTGTAACACATCTCACTTTTAGCTAGAGTCTCTTTCATATTCAGAAACATTTTTTTCCCTGCCGCATCACCAGACAAACACACGTTACACTCAGGAACTCCTTAAGAAAGCACATTTAAGTATTTGATCTGGCACTTTACCTGAAAGAATGTTTCTCCTCACCTAGGGAAACAAAACCTGCATTCCAGAGCCTTCACACTGAAGTTATTCCCTGGGGGGAGCACGCTGCCACCAAACTCGTCACTCACCACCTGTTCCCGGTGTCTGCAAAGACATCATTTCTCTGAGATTTAGAGAGTCACTGTTTACAGCTATGCAAATATAATCTGCCATTGAAGGTTTTCTGATAAGGTCATTTGGAATGGAGACTTAGGCTGGGGTTTAGTTTTTCAGTTTCTGACCCAAACTCCTTTTATAAGCAAAATTGCTCTAAACACCTCTTTCCTATATGAAGTGAAGAGGACTTGGGCCTAAGTAGAAACACAAAGCAAGGTCAAGGACTCTGTGGTCGGGATATTTTTGTTAAAAAGAAACCATTATCTTCTTGTAACACAACTTAGAATTTAAAAACTGACAGCCTGTGTCCCTGGGACTGTCAAACTGATATCACTTGTAATGTCACTTGAGCTAGGACATTGAACCCTTTATTCTTGGGAGATAACAGATTTGGGGAGATTTGCATTGTATTTCTCTCTTCCTGTGTCAGTGTGGGCAGTGAACCTTGGCATGCCCAGGTTTTCCCCAGGTTATGCTTTTGCATTTCTGGGATTCAGGTTCTCTTTCAAATAAGGAGACTAATTGCTCTTACGACTTGGAAACTGACTTCAGGGAAAGCACGGGGAAGTCTAAGCTCTTACTGGTGCCTTAATATAGGAAACAGAACTTCCTAAGTTATCCCTAGAGTCTGTGGCTTCAGCCAGGCCATCACGATCTTTTATGTTTTCCCTGATTTCATTTTCTTGTTATTCCTCTGCCCATCACATATGACCTGGGCTGACTTAACACTTATGTGGAAAGGAACCGACCCAACTATTTTCATTTATCGGAACTCGGAATCAACAATTTTGCATGGTGTGCCTACATGGATTCTACTGTCCCCCAAATCTTGAAAATGTAAAGGATATCTAAGAGAGCTCTTAGCCAAACCCTCATTCAAAATATTAACCTTATAATAAAACTTTCCTTTGGTCTTTAAAGAAGAGCAGCTGGGTTGGGTACTTTTTCTCTTAAGTCGTATGCTATTGTGGCCAGAAATGAGTAGTTAACATCATTTTGGACACACTACCAGTGTTTGTATTGGAGTCTGCAAGCTATTTCAACAAAGAAAGTCAGGCCACAGCCTTAGGAATTATCATTGGGCTTTGGAGTTTAAAGCTGAACTGGGATGTGAAGTCATGTTTTGGGGCTGGGAGAAAAGATAAATGCAGGAAACAGTGATACACTAGGAAACCTGTGAATGAGCAAACTGGTAAAAGAAGTTGGAAGACAGGTATATGTTCCTTAATTTATCTTCAGTATTGCTACAGAGATAATCTCCTTTGGGGAAAGAAGAAAAAACTATCAGAAAGCCAAACCTTTATTTAATATTTCCTCTAAAAAATAAGGAACTTTAAGAAGATTCAGAGAGTGGCCATAGGATATCAGGACATTTTCTTGTATTTCCCTGGTGTTATTGATTCTACAGAGTCACCATTTTAAAATACAACACTCAGAAAAAAGGTAAAAGATTAGATTAGATGGGTGCTACCGTACTTTGAGAGTATACAACCCATCCATCAGCTCCCTCTGCCTAAAGAAAGACAAATCCAGAACTGAGCCACTCCGTCTTTCGTTCTGGTGGCTTTAAGAAAGGCAGACACCCATGGTGGCCCCATCAGCCTACTTTGCCCACAACGCAGAGAGTTAGGAAAGGTCATCGAAATACACTACAGGTCTTCACTAGAAGAGCTAGAAGGTACAGTTTAAAACAACACTCAAAGCTCACTGGAACTTTCAGAAGCAGTGAACTGTGTGGAGAAGCCATTGTTTTCTTCTTTTCTTCTGATCTCAGGTGGTCGTAGTGCATGTTCAGTACGTGGGGAGTTAAGAGTCAAGAACACGGAAGTGGCTTCCAGGCTTTATTCAGCGGCGCCCCTGGGGTCACCTTGTGAAGGGAAGGGAAAAGGGTGCGATGAAGGTCAGCCTTGCCCATCTGAAACCCCCGTCCACCGCCAAGCAGAATATCCTAAGTAGAAACACAAAGCAAGGTCAAGGACTTTGTGGCTACCAATATTTTCCCCTTCAACTGGAAATCTGTGGCTACTCAAGGCTTGGGAACTTCAAGTGACAACTTGAGGACCCCAAACAGCCCAAGCATCTGGGAAATTTGGTGGCCAACAATGTCTGTGAGTCCTTGGCTTTTGGTTGCCCGGAGTATGCTGAGAGAGTTGGGAGCAGGAAGGGCAAGAAGAGAGGGCCATTTATTTTTATTTTAAAGCCCGCATCGTTTGAAAGAAAATGCAAAAATCAGTATGGGGTGGCCATACCGATAGAACCTTAAATTGGTTATTTTTCTAAAGCGAGTGAGAATAACCCGACTTCAGTGACAAGGGCGGTACGACTGGGCTCCATTTCCAAATTTGTTTGCAGAGGCAGGAATTGTCGTTTTTGTTCACTGAAGGGCAGGAAAAAGTAAAACGCTTTGGACAGGTGTGGCACACGTGAGGGTAGGATCCGAGACTCCAGCTAACAGCATTCCTGTCGCTGGGATTTACAAAGCGTACAGGCCGTGAGAACCTGGAACAGCCTTTGGAAGCTGAGAACGGCAAGGGTGTATCTGTTGTGAACTGAGCAGGAGGGGGCGTTTGGACTTCCGTGGATTCCTGTCCAGTGCCTTCTACATGCATGCTGGAGTCTGGTGAATTCTGATAGTGACCTGTTTGCCACTAGGCCACATTTCACAGCTGGGGGTTCACACCAGCCATCTCAGGACACTGTATGTGTCAGAAAGTCACATTTGGCAACAATCTGTAGAGTCCCCGGCCAGTCTCTGTGTAAAAGTCACCCAAGGAGGTTCAATTAAGAAAATTCAGACAATTTATCTGTCATAGTACTCTGGTGTTTGACTCACTCTTCAGTCTCAAATTTATTTTTTGAGTGGTGTGATTTTCTACACGAACTGAAATGATGTTTCATAAAAATAACAGGTAGTTTTAGAGGAAAAATGGTGTCTGTGTGTAATTAACTCCCACAATTCATTGGAGCATATTTCCCTGATATATGAAATTAATCACGTTGGGTCAATTACAGCCGAAAGAGGTGTTAAGGATGTAGTTCAAATTTTTAATTTCAGTACATGGACATTTTTCTATATAGTTTGTGAAAATCTCGATGAGATGCTCAGTATAATTTCTTTATGGAATTGAACTTTACATGAATTTTAGTGAACTAGGTGTTTCCCTAGCTTCCCTTGTGTTTCAGTTTTCTCTCTGAAAATGTTGCTTCCGTTTATGAATCGGGTGTGTGTAAGGAAAAAAAAAACCCTGCTTTTCCCCTTACGCTGTGTGAATTTCATGATAGACATTTCTTGTATTTGTATATACGACTGATAGTTTTCCTATGTTGCACTGCAAATTTGCTTTGAAGTCATGTTGATTGTAAAGGCAGCTGTTGGGCAGGTGGAAACACGCCTGGTGTTTAAATCCCTTGATGCTGGAATGAAGTAATTCCATATGCTAGTTAGGAAGCTCTGCTATCTTTTCCTGGTACCCGAGATATTCTGGAAGGGGATGCAAGGGTTGGGCACCCCTGTCCTGCGAAACCCAGCTCCAACCCTGTCTCTGGAGAGTTTGGAAATGAAAGAACGGCCACCATGTGGATTCTGTCAGCGACCCACAACCCTCATCTCTCCTGCCGGGTAGAGCACGCTGCTCGCTTTCCCTGGAGGAATTCATCTCTTTTTCATGGATTGCAATATCGTTTCTTTATGAGTGAACTGTAGAGTCTGGAATTCATTAAAGGTTCATCAAGTAGAGACCTCTGAAGGATGTGGGTAAAATGTGTCCATGCCTTTGAGGTGACTGTTAAATGTCTGTGCTGGCCCTGGGAACTTGTTGCTTAGGAGCTGCTGAAGCAAAGAAGGAACTGGCGCGGGGAGGGGGTGGACTTGCTTAACTATGTGCTTTCCTATATGGACATGTGTGGGGCAACTTTCTTAAGGAGAGGACATGACTTGACATTGTATGGGGAAAGGGAATTTACGGATATCAGTGGATAACTTCAATCAAGCTGCAGGGTTGTATTTAAAAATGCCTTTTTTGTTTGTTTGTTTTTGGTTTTTTGTGGGCAAGCGTGCCTTTATCGTCCTCACTCTATTGGATTTGGGGGTTCCATGCATTTTCATGTTAGCCTAGCTGTCCTGTTATCAAGGTTGTGTACATTTTTTGTTGTTTTTCTTTTGAACTACTGCTTATTATAATTGTTGATGTTATCTCAAAATTTTGAAACCAATGAAATAGTTAATGCACAGGACTTGGGGTAGATGCAAGTTTTTGTATTGATGTAGGTTAAGTTTTTATAGAGTTACCTGAAATATACTGAATTGAAGGGTCATGTGGCTTTAAAGAAACCATGTTTGTTTTTAACATTGGGAGAGGCCACCTGTCCTACATCCTTATTCTTGAGAAATTCATCTGTTCATAAACAAGGAATTAACAGTCAATAACCAAGGGAGTATAATAATTGCCAAAAGTGGGGGTAATTTTGCCTTTTGTAGATTATTCTATGATGAGATTTCCAATCCAAATATCTTGTACGAAGCCTAACTTTATAATTTCCTTCCTCTTTTCCGATCTAAGAGCATAGGAGAAATCAAGGATGTGCTACGGAATGGTTCTTTGAATCTGTATTTTTGACAGAGGAAGTGGCTGAGATGTTTGTTGAACTGAGTGATTGCTCCTGTGGGGGCCGCTCTGGCTCTGCTCTCACCACCTCGCATGGAAAATGAAACTGAGAGATTGAGTCAGACGTAGGCTCCTCCGTGGAGGAGGGGCTGACGCTTTGACCTCCCGTCTCAGGATATTCTTCAGTGTCACACTGCTGCTGAGGAGGAAGGAACAGCCCCAGACACTGTAACGGGTCTCCGGGTGTGTGTATGTGTGTGTGTAGAACTTCGCGCTGTGTGTGTTGTGTTCGGTGTTGTGTCAGTCTATGAATGGACTCAAATGACAATTTGAAGATTGAGAAGACGGTGACAATGGCAAAAGACACCCAACCACCTCTTTCTGTCAAAGTGCTCGCTGTGACTTTCAGAGCTAGGACGAGGAACGTAATTAGTCAGGAGCAAGGTGTCCTTCAAAGAAATGGGGTGTTTGTCTCATTAAAAGATGTACAACCAATAAAAGACATTTAAAAAGGGTAGTGAGTCTGTATATTAATTGAGTTGCTCGTGGAAACCCTTTGTTCCGGAAATGCTGCTTTTGAGTAGCGCAGCCCTACAGGTAAAAGTGTTGCCTGAACTGCTCATTCTTTTTTTGCCCCCATCCCTGTTACTGCAGTTCCAAAACATAACGGAAGAAAACATAACAGAACAACAGTGTCGCAGTCTTGAGGACTCATTAGAAAGACATTTCATCTGCAGTGGACTTCAGACCACCCTTATAGTCAGTATTCCTAGGCTAGACATGAAGTCCCATATTTCATCATCAACATCAGATAGCTGGTGGGGGGATAGCCCAGATGGCTTAAATGAAAAGATTAAGACCAAGACTTTTGGGCCTTCATGTGTTCCTGGCACTGAACTATTAGACCAACTAGTCATTCAGTTTTTCCCTTGATCCTATGCATAACCTACATAACATTAGGGAATTTGCTTTGTATTATCAGTGGCATGATGCAGATACTCTAGGAAAGAAAGAAAGAAAATCTTAGTACAAGTAAGTATGGTTGGGTCTGCTAAGTTCTTTGATTTCTCCTATAAATGGAGTGATTAAGACCATTTTGACTTGTATTAGAGAAGAATGACCAGACTTTAGGGCTGACAGTTTGAGTGGATCACCAATTGCACCCAGAGGCATACCTTCACCTCTGTCTTGCTTATTGCCTAAGCAGGTGGATGTGGCTGAATTAGAGGGTGCCCTTTTTTTTTTTTTTTTTTAAGATTTTATTTATTTATTTTTAGGGAGAGGGGACGGGAGGGAGAAAGAGAGGGAGAGAAACAGCAATGTATGGTTGCCTCTCACATGGCCCCCACTGGGGACCCGGCCCGCAACCCAGGCATGTGCCCTGACTGGGAAGCGAACCAGGACCCTTTGGTTCCTAGCCCGCGCTCAATCCACTGAGCTACACCAGCCAGAGCCAGATGGTGACCCCTTTAAAAGCCCTTAGTATTTTGCCTCAGGTAGACGTCATTTCAGGGGTTAGACTACAAAGAGGAAGGCTCCTCCTACTCCTGCACACATCACTCATGTGACTTTCCAACAACGGTCCCTATCATATTGGTTTTGAAGATCCGTCCTGCACTGTGTGAGACTGCTGCGGTCTTCATCTACCGTAAGTGACAGGCCTTCCTTGCCATGAAGAATTTTGTGTTAAGTGTCTGTAAGGGGTAGAGGTATGTGCAGGGGGAGACATAATTAAACAAGATTCACAGGCCTCACATTTGAAGGTTATTTTATCCACCTGACAGCCATTTCTTATTTTCCACAGGAAGGGAATCCAAAGCCATTCCTTGCTTTCATATTTATAATATCAGTTAATTTAAATATTTTTCTTTTGATGGGTATAATACCTTCTTCCTTTGTACACCACCGAAATGATTCCTGGCTAACTCAAGATTTTGTAGGAAACCGTGAAAGTAGAAACTGGGGAGAGACAATTGGACTGATAAAAGCTTTCTGTGGTTGTTTCTTTCTCGGTGTCTTGGTCATCTCCTGCAGCAGAGCAAACCCCAGGTCCTAGTGGCTTAAAATAACAGCTCATTCCCATTTCTCCCAGGCATGGGAGCTGACTGGACTCAGCAGGGGGGCATCCCTACTTGTCCCGTGTCACGCAGGGGCAGTCTGGTCATTGGAGCGAAAGTCACCGAGAGCTGCTTCACTCATGGGTCTGGTGCCTGGGCTGCGAAGGCCGGATGGGGATGGATCTGGGGACAAATAAAGCGTTTGTTTCATCAGGTGGCCTGTCTCAGTGGCTAGCTTGGACTCCTCACAGCCTGATGGTCTCAGAGCAGTGGGATTCCTCCATGGCACTTGGGTTTTCCCTGAATCAGTGTTCTAAAAGCCCCAGGCCGAAGCAGCAAGGACATCAAATAGTGTCTTCTCCACTGTGAGTCCCAGCACATGCATTTCCAGGTGGGGAGGCTGTGCTAAAGACCAGCCACCATGCTCGGTGAGGCCAGGCCATTTAAAACAAATTGTCATTTTAAAAATGGGTCTTGTTCCTTCTTTCCTAAATTGGTGATCAAGGGTCAGTAGGCAAAATATACATTCAAATTAATGATGAAATTAGTTTGCATTTATTTGTCATCCACAGTTTTGTCAAGGAAAGCACTTTGGTCAAAATGATGTAGAGGGTGAGTTAGCCATCTCAGGTTGGAAGTCTTGAGCCAGAGTTGGAAGTAAAACGACGCGGGAGAGAATTAAACATTGACACTAATGGCTCACAAAACTGTTTTTATTGCCCCACCACCCCAGGTGGTGACGGTTTGTAAATACTTGCTGAGTAGGTGTTTTCCTTTCAAGTGGAAATAGCTTTTTCTATTGTTATTATTTTAAAAGATACTACATTTTGAGAAAATGTACAGCCTGTATGCAGGAAAATAAACCTTATCCACAATTCTGAGTTAATTGTTCATGTGTTCTCTAAAATACATTGTTCTACACTTTTTTTACACTCACACGCACAAACAACACACAGAACCTTCATGGGATTATGCCATTGTTACCTGCCTTGTTTTCCACATTATATCATGGGCATCTTATCATGTCAATTAATATAGGTGACATCATTTTTAATGGCTGCCCACTATTCCAATATGTACACTTATGTATATTTAACTGCTTCTTCTGTCAGTGGAACTTTTTATTTACTTTTGATTGCTTTGGTAAATATTCTTATGTCTACATCTTTATGCATAACTCTTACTGTCTTGGAGAAGTATTAAAGAGCTGACCATTCTCAAACATTTTCCCTGGGTCTGGACATCAGCTATGGTCTCGCTTGTTAATTCCGGCTCTCTCCTTTTATTATTGTGGTGCCCAGCCCTCTCCAGGAGAGCCTTAAACTAAGAGATGAGACTCGTCTGGCAATAAACCCAAATTAGGAATTTGTGATACTGGGACCTGCCCACACAATGGTGTCCTGATGATTGTAAACATCTATTCTGTGAGCAAATTAGAACATAAGGGATGTCTTGCAGGAATATCCACAGAGGAAGACATTAAAAGAAAAGTACAGAACATAGGAATAAAGAAAGAGAATCTGCCTCTAAGAAGCAAAAGTTTTCTTTTTAATCTCTTGCAGTTGGTATAATGATTATGCAATGCCAATGATAGGCAAGAGCAGAGTTCCCAGTTGGTCTGGTAGCACCCTACCCATTTAAGTCTTAATGAAGCTAGAGCTCGAACTCTGCGAACATGACTAATCGTCACTCACCTGATGGGCGTTAGCCCTGGACACCATTTTCAGACGAGCTGTAGCTACACCAGGTTGGAGAAGCTGCGCACTGCCCTGGAATTTGCCTTCTGTGCTCTTGCGCTTCAGAGCGGTAGCATCACTTCCCTCCATCGGGAGCTAGGTAGCAATGCAGACCATAAGCTGGAGGGCAACACTGTCCGCAGGTGGTCCGTAGTCATGTCAGAGTCTGAGAAGCAGTGGTCCGTCCATCTCATCTGACATTCAAGTTTCAATGGTCAAACCTCAAATGCTGTTGCAATTCTTTCAACACTTACCCCACGTTACTGATAAACGATGAGTCTGCAAGTGATAATCAGATGTACAAAGTAGAGTGTCTTATGTTGGATGGAGGGATACATGCATTGAAGCATATTTAAATATATTGGCACTGATGTTTGGTTAAACGCAGTTTCCTTTTTATTTTTTCCCCATTGCAGCATTATTGAAAAGGAGTGTCATGAAGGGGGAAAAATGGCCCTTTTGCTTGAACACCTTTATATTAGTAATAGATAAAAGTGTTTTTTAGATTCCGAGTGGAATGCTGCTCCAGGAATGCGGGTCACTGTGTAAGTTTCACAGTAAAAGAGGTGTAGGAGACGGTGACCTGGAAGCATAGAGAATGGCCTAAAAGAATGCTTCTTCCCACCCTGGCCGGGTAGCTCAGGTGGTTGGATGTTGGGAACCACCCTGCCAGGTTTCAGAAGCTATAACCCCTCATGGCTGAGGCTGAGTAAAAAGACTTGGGGACCATAAGCCACTAAGGAAACAAAGCTTATCTTCCTGGCAGGGGAACCGCCTCTGCCCCTTTTACTTGACCCTGCTTGGCCCTGGGCGGATGACTGGTTAGCCAATAACGGGTAAGATTCCTCAAGGGAGGGACAACCTAAGATAAGCACGGTCATGAAGGGGTCATCAGGGAAGGACTTGGGGGCTATAGAAAAGGGGTGATGGACCCTCACCCCTCAGCTTTGTCATAGCCTGAGTCCTCATTCTATCTGTAAAAAGTCTCCTAATCTCTTGGCTGTCCAAACCTCCACCTGCCTTAAACCTAAAACAATGCTGGAGGCGGGTGTGGCCTTGTGTTGGAATGGGCGGTTTCCAGGGCCAATCAGGCCTAAGAAAGAATGCATAAAATCCTGTGAAACCTGCTTTGCTAAGAATGCCCTCAATTTACATGATAAGGGTTGAAGCATAAAATGAGTTTGTTTCCCAAAGTTTCATGGCCCTTTGGCTATCTGACCAAGACTCAGAATAAGCCCTCATAGTTCTTTGGGTGTTATCTATTGTTTGATCATTACTGCCTGACAATGATTGATGCGCTTACTTATCCGCCCGGTATTCCTATGCAAATTAAACCCAATGAAAGCACATTGAGGAACAGGCTCAAGGCCCTTCTCCTCTAACAGATTGTCTACCTTTCCTCCCCAAGCAGATCTTGTCTTGGTAGACTTATTCTCATCCACAGTGGCCCAGGGTGGGCGTGGGGGGTTCTGTGGGCAGAGCCCCCACCCCACAGTTGGACCAGCATTCTGATGTGCCAACTTTGCAGGTTCGATTCCCAGTGAGGACACTTACAAGAAGCAACCAATGAATGCATAAGTACGTGGAACAACCAATCGATGTTTCTCTCTCTCAAATCAACAATAATACAAAAAAAGAATGCTGCTTCTACTGTTTCCACATCCCGTGACTTCCTGTTATTATCTGGGCCTTCATGCACCTCACCTTGGGTTTCCCTGCACTGCTAGGCTAGTTAGAAATTTCCTGGGCAAATGGTGGTTCTCTGCCCCCAAACGAAGGGCAAGAGGCAGACTCAGAACTTCATGCAACTCAACTAAGAATAGCGTGCTCAGCCCAGAGCAGTCAGTTTTCCTCTGATCTTATGTGACCCCGTGGACTGGGAGGCAAAGAGTTGTTTTTAGACAAGAACTTGCTAAACCACTCGACATTTTCAACAGCTGCAGAACTGTTTATGGAGAGCATGCCATCTCCCTTGGCTCCTCCAATTTGGCAGCCAGGAAAGTCAAGCCAGTGACATTGTGTGCTTTAGAAAACTCCTGAACAATTCACAACTTCCACCATTAAGTGTCTAAATTGGTCTCGCTCGTCCGATAGTGATCTTTGGATGGGCCGTTTTCTCCTCTAGCTGGTCGGCTTTTGGGACGAGTTTGCTGGAATCAAATGAGTCACCGCTGGAGATAAACATAAATACCGACTTGCCAGAGCCTCCAATTCCCTAAACTGTAGCTCATAAAGAAGAATAGATTTAATCTGTTTCAAGCCACAAACCTAGGGCAAGTGGCGGTGTCTCTTTGCCAAGAGCAAAGAACATGAATTCTGTTTACTTA
Source organism: Micronycteris hirsuta (assembly GCA_004026765.1). Taxonomy (NCBI): domain Eukaryota; kingdom Metazoa; phylum Chordata; class Mammalia; order Chiroptera; family Phyllostomidae; genus Micronycteris; species Micronycteris hirsuta. Next base: position 134,343 of record PVJI01001014.1, read on the forward strand.
ATTTTTTTTTTTGAGAAATTAAGGAGCCAGTGAGTTTTCATGAAAATTATGTTTGTGTGCAAAGATATCACGATTCATGACATCTTTTTGCAGGAGAGTGTGAGTTGAACTATGGTTTGGTGAGGCTAATAACATGGGTGAAGAATTATTTTAATGTAGCGAAAGTGGTTTTAAAGGAACCGAGCAAGATGTGGCACTGGAGTTGGTACTGAAACAAGGAGGAAGCCTCCAGTCTAGAGCCACGTAGGCTGTTTGGAAGCCTGGCTCCACTGCTTACTAGCTATGTGACCTTGGACACAGGTCTTAAGCTCCCTGTCTGTCAATGTACTCCTTAAAATGGAAAGAGTAATAGAACCTACTTTAGAGCGTGCTTGTGAGAATTGCATGTTGCCTGTGAAGCGCTTGGCCCAGTGTCTGCCACATTATCATTCAGTAAGTTTCCCTTAATATGGTCCTCTGCCAAGTCCTTTTTCAAAGAGTACAATTAAACAAAAAATATATCCATGAAAGATCAGCAGGCAATTTCAAGTGTGAAGGTATTTGAGATCATAGCCCAATGCGTCACAATAAGCCTTGCTTTTGTCATCTGAACACCCGGGTGTATATACACTGGATACAAGTGTATCCAGTGTCACCAGTGACTGCTCATATATTTCCTTGGTATATCAGATTAAAAGCTTTGTTCACCTACTCACCTGAGTGATAAAAACCAACATTTTTACTCCCACAGACCCTGCTTTATGGGATGAAAACAGTGACATAAACCCCTTTGAAGTGGCAAATCCAACACATATTAGAAGAAATTTTCAGGGCATTCAATGAAAATTGAAATAAGATACATCAAGAAAAGGGCAGACTCAATACTTGCTGATTTATTTTATGTGCAAAAATTAGCTCACAGATAATAAAATACTATGGACTGCTGGAATGTACTTTAAATACTGAAAACAAAAATAATTTTAAATAAAAGTTTCTTTGTAATTTATCAAATACCTGAGAAAGTCTTTCTTGGGGTTTGAGAACTTAAAAAAAAACATATACGCCTTGTTGTTCTAATTCTCAAAGATGTCACCGAGCATACGTCGAAGGCACAAGTGGTTTTTGATGCCGTCTAGACCTGGCTCTGAATCTCAGCTCCGCTGACTGCTAGCTTTGGGGGTCTAGGGAAAATTTCTTAAACATTCTAAGACTCGGTTTCTTACCCAAAAAAGAGAACACAGTAAGAACTGTATAGGGGGGCAGTGAGCCGGAATTGTAAGGATAAGGAAAACAGAGTCTAGTACTATTCCTGGCATACAGGCAGCCTTGCTTGGCATGTGGTGATCTCAATAATCATGGAACAGAGCCAAGTGAGGACACGGTTCCCACACATGTGCATTTCAGCTAACATAGTAACATGTTCCATGAAGACTGTCCATGGTAAGTTTTCAATATCACCATTCTGTGTAATTTTGAATGTTAAAAATGTCAATAAGGAGCCTTAATATTTCTCTTTAAAAGCAAACATCTGAAACAGCGATAATACTAATGATGTTGCATCCATCTCACTTGGTCCTTATGGGATGTTAAGCAGGTGTGCACCAGTGTTGCTTCCATTTTATAGTTGGAGAAATGGTGTTGGAGGAGGTCACCAAGAGGATGGGACCACCAGGTGACCCCAGGTTGACCCAAGAGCTGGATCCAGGCAATCAGAGGCTCCTCCTCCCTCCACGTCTTGGAATATAGGTTCCACCTGCATTTCTGACAAGTGGGAGCTATTGTCAAGGACACAGCCTCGAGAGACAAACGGGGCTTCGGGCCCATCTGGGTGGTATGTGACTGAACCCCGTTAAGGCCGCTATGTAAACTTTTCAGATTCTGGCTGTGGGTGCAGAGATCTATGTGTCTCGCGGTGTGCAGGATGAGCCTCCTAAGTTGTGCTGATTAAACCAGACCACCTGGAGTAGTCCGTCTGTCTTCAGTCTCTCCTTACGCTCTGTGGATGGGGGTTAGTTTCAGACTTCACCTGGGAAGCTCCTGAGGTATTAAGCCAACAAACAGAGATTGGGAAGTTCAGTAACGCGACCAGGTTTACACAACTAAGTGCAGGCACTGGCCATCTGACTCCTTACAAAGGGGCTGGTCTCCACTGTGTATCTTTTAAATTTGCATTAAAATAAAGAAAATGTTTTCTAACTTCCTTGACCCTGAGGATAATTTTGAAGTCTTGCCCTTTTGTCAAGGAAACCAATGTTTTAAATGGGCCGATTTGGGGAGCTGGGTAAACGGGAACCTTGGTACCCTGTGTGGTAACAAGAGGAGAGAAGAAATAGTTGCAGAAAAAACTCCAGACAGTCCAGGACCTGCCTAGCCAGTCAAACTGCAGGGGCTCTGCAAAGCGGCGGGATGACGGGAGCCAGGGGATGCGCAGATGTTACCCTGGTGGGCATGGGGACAGAACACCAGGACTTCAGCAGTGGGGTTGGCTTTCAGGTGGTGCCTTGTTTCGTTGGACTGGAGTCCTGGTCAGGGCAGAGGCAAGGGAATGTCAGTAGGAGCCTTGATGGCGGGTTGATTGGAAAGAGACAGAGGAGAGCAGTCGTCAGCCCAGGTGAACTGAACTTGTCCCTGGTGCTTGACCTCAGGTGAGGATCGCAGTGAGGGAGATGACCGGGCCGAGGCTCAGGGAGAGGCAACCCAGTCACTCTGCAGCCTTGAGGGCAGGGCCTCCAGGTCTGGGAGCAGGGCTGCAACCCCACTTCCCAGTATGAAGGGATGCAGAGGGGCCAGATACAACAGGAGCTACCCACACAGTTATTTTGCTCTTATAACTGGCAGGCCCGAGGGTACAGGGATTGGTGACTGCAGCTAAAAAAAAAAAAAAAAAAAAAAGGAGAATAAGTGGCTAAGAACCAGGCCCACAGTCTTGGGCTAGCAGCAACAGCAATGGCAAAATTTCTATTTCCCAGCTGGAGGCCATGGGTGGCTCCATGCCCATCACATGCAATGCGTAGGTCAAGGTGCTTGGTGTACAAACATCGTATCATTTGTTCTTCACTTCCAGGAAGCCCTTAAGAAATGGCTAAGGAGGGGGCCATGACCTTGAAAGGTGGCTTTACCCTTTGGAACTTAGGGTTTATTAGTAGGCAGCCCTGCCCAGGCCATGCAGCGGGACGGTTAAAAAACCAGGCCCGCTTGTTGAAACCAGTGTTGATGGAGAATGCAAACTACCTTCATTCCCAGATTCAAAGGAGAAAGAGGAAGACAGTCCGTCTTTAAGAGCCGCGTCAAAGACAGATTCTGCCATCATTCAGAAATGCAATTGTGCTTCACGATTAAAAACACCCTTTTCACGCCTTTAAACTGTTTGAGTGACGGCCACGAAATGGGAACATTTTCTAACATCAGATTGGAAGAGGCGAGAGAGGAGAGGGTGTGGGTGGGGTTCAGCCTCCCCCATCCACAGTCCTGTACTGATGAAAACTCTCCCATGTCACATGTCACCTGACATTTCATGAATGAATGTCTCTGTCAAAGTTACGGAAAATGTAAAGTTAATATCTTTTGCACGTGAATGGAGAGCTCACTGGGAGCTAAATGGTACAAAGCATTTACGAGGTGTGTGCCGGGTGGCAGGCAGGAAGCGGTGGGAAGGTGTGGTTGGGAAAAGCTCCGCTGAAACTCTCCGTTGACCCTCTTGTAAATCTGTAAAAGACTTTTTGGCATTGTCTTATGGAAACTCCAGAAACAAATGGAAATATGTGGAGATGTATAATACACATGGGCCTGTAACATGAATTTCCATTCTCCTCACAGGAGTGAACACGGGGGAGTTCTGCTTTAGCCTTTGGAAGTCAGCAAGATCGCGAAGAGGAAATGATATTTTATGCTATAGCTCCAAGGCGGCTTAGAAACAACAGTCCGATTGGCCAGCAGTGAACAGCAAGCACGAAGGCAGCGTTTCCACTCTCCCCAGATCGTTACAAAGGTCAGCATTATGCCAGGTAGTCGGTAATCCTAACCTGTGACAATAACTCAGCAAATGTAGCAAATTTCTTTTTTTCCTCCAAAGAATTAGATCTTTGGAGGCAAAAAACAATCAAGCAAGTAGGACATGGAATAGCCACGTCAGTTATTTTGTTTTTTAACTCAGAGAACTGCCTCCGTTTCAAGCTGTAAAGGTATCGTTGGAAAGATCCTGATTTCAATCACCTACTGTGTGTTTAGTGTATTCTCTAAAAAAATGGGTTCCTAGCGGTGTGCCAGCAGCATTGCCAGCTATAATATCCATATAGCAAACTCTCTATGCAGTATTTTCATGGACGTATGACTAGGGAAATAAGACCATCTTAACACCAAAGAATGCTGAATGAGATTTCAATATACCGTCCAATGAATCCCATTTCTCAGCTCTGTGCGCACATCTTTATCACCACTTAACTGTGACAGAAATCTGTTCTTCTTCAGCCTGGGAGGGCTTGTGTGTTTTCTGTCAATGGGAGGGGTCTCATTGGTGCTGAATGGACAGCTCTGGGTGTGGTCAGATCAAGCTGTCCTGGGTGCTTTGGTACCCACGGGTGTTTTCAAAGGGGCCGTGAACTTCACAAAATTAAACACAAAATTGTGCACATGAATGTGTGTGCATTTTTCTGAGAGGATCCATAGCGGTGACACTTTGTGATGGAAAAAAAAAGGGAGGATATAATTTCTTGCTTTACTCCTATCAAAAGAAATGCTATTTTTATAGGGAGTACAATATTTATCATAAATTTTAGTAATGTGACCAGTCTCACATCCAGACCAGGAAACTAAATGATTTTAACACATCGACACCCAAATACCCACATCAACTCTTCCACAGAGTGAAACAAGGTCTTTCTGTGTGCTACATAGAGGGTTTATATTAAATATGCCTTATGATATTTTTTGCAGACCCAAAGGCAATTTATCCCAAAACTTAAAGAGTTTACCAACTTTTAATATAGGCAAGGTTGGAAGAAAGTGAATTTTGACGTAAAGAGATCAACCAAAGAGAAAAAAAAACTATTCTGGAAAATTTTTCAATGTTTGATTATCGACATTTCATAGTACAGCAGGTCCTTGGATGACCCAGTTCCATGGCAATAATGAGATGCTATAGGAACTTAACTTTTGTTTATACCAATTAGCCTATGGCAAAGCTGGTTTCATTATGCTCTGTTTCAATTAAAGTTGCAGAACCTAATTGACGACATTAAGTGAGCACTTGGGGTGCACAATTGTAGTACTTAAAATACTTGTTTTTGGTGTATTTGATGTTTCTGGAAAAAAGCCTATTAATGTTAAGGTATGTTTTAGGGATGGTGTGAATATGAATAAGCATTAAAAAGTTGTAGAGAAGAGGTTGATAAATGTTTAAATTAACTAACTTGACTTTAAACTAGTCAATAAAGAATTTCCGGGAATATTTCGATCAGTTCACTTGTTCAGTAGTATTTTATTGTTCCATTTTTTCTGTCTTTCTCAATCTCTCAGCCATGCTTGAGTGCCCCGGAGTTCTATAACACTGATGAACAAAATATATTAAAATCACTCACAGTTTCTCTCTGGTGCCTTCTGTCTTTCAATTTAAAATCTTGAAATTGTTTAACATTTTTATAAAAAGCAGATAACACAATGATAAATTTGTATTTTTCCTTTTTCCCTTTCAATATGATGCTCTATTTATGTCGATTTGGTGAGTGATCATACTCCAATACTATCATCACTGTATCAGTCGTAGTTCAATGATAATTCAGTGCTAGTGTATACACTTTTTTTGTTTTACATTGAATATAATGGTACAAAGAATACACACTTAGTCCTTTGAAGGGAGGAGTTTTAATTGGAAAATTTTAATCCACTCAGAAGCGAGAAATTTGGGACGGCCACAAGGGGGCAGCAAAATACACTGGATTTCCATAGGCGGTGAAGCAATGGATTTCTGCTCCGGGGCTCCAGCAGTATGATGAAGGCAAATACTAATGGAAGTAGCAGGGGTTTGGCCACCCTCAAGCACAGGCATTTCTAGTACAAGTACGTGAGACTGTTGTTCCTAGGACCACCGAATAGATGAGCTTTCTAAGTGTTTCTTATGAAGGGTTTTTGGTGATTGGCACATGGAGGGCTAACACCTGGCAGTTGCTCATGATACTTCCCAGTGAGCAGGGTGCGAATCCCTCTCCCCCCTTCCTTATTAAGATTTTTCTAGATTTAAGGGGAGAATAACAATAGGGTAAAGTTTTAGTAAGACGTAATTTTTTTTAAATTGGGAAAGAGGCTCTCTTCAGAAGAAGTGGTAAATACTTACGATTGCTAATTGCCAGCCACCGTTCAGCAGGGAGCCTTATAAAATACAGTTAGAGTTCAGAATGCCAGGAAAACCTGATTGTTGTCAGAATTCCTGAGTGTTGTTAACCTGGGCAGATTTCTTAACCTTTAGGTGTCTTAGTTTATTAGTGTAATGAGGGTAATACAAGAGCTTGTTTCAAAGATCCAGTAAAAAAAAAAACAAGGTATGCCGCCCCCTCGCTCAGTGCCCGGCATACGGTAAGAATTCCATTAAGTGAGCAGTTATAAAATAATTACAATACATGAGTGGCACGTGGGAGAGCTCCGTAATTATTTCTTGATAACTTTCATAATTAGTTTGAGAACAAGGTTTCAGTCTTCATTTTTATAGACGAGACAGTTGAGGTTCAGTCATAAATGAAGTAGAAAAGCTGGAATTTGAAACTTTGACTTTCTGGTTCCAAGCCCATGTACTTTCCACCACTCTTGGGTAGGTAGACTACCAACATTTCCCCCCTGCTCTCGGTAATTCCTACAGTCCCCTGAAGTCACCCGCCAGCTCTTGGACTCAGTGGTCGGGCAAGGCCAGCACAGGGCAAGGGCGGCGTTTTCCCTGCACTGATTAGACCAACGGGCGATGGGGGGAAAGGAGGGGTGGGGAGGGCTTTCTTGCAATCAGGGAGGAAGGAATAGCTACTCCAAGGTCTCAGACCCAGAGCAGTCTCAACTAGGAAATCAGTCTAAGGACACATTCCTTAAACTGTTGAACACAAACATGCATTTGGGCATCTCCCACTTGTCCAGTGCAATCTCGTCTGTAGGAACAAGCAGAAATGAGTGGACTCATCCACAGTGAAAAGGTACCCAGATGCCTGGGATCAGAAGAGATTCCTGAGGTCTTTCAGTCTTCGTAAGAAATAACAAGTAAATTCATAAAATTTGGTCCACCTGGTCCCTCTCTTCTCATTAAAGGAGGCAAGACCCGTCTTTCCAGTTTTTCATTGGAGATGCCGCCCACACTTACAGAGGCAGGTCCCTCACCACATGCATTGGAGGACCAGACAGAGGTTACATTTTAAATTAAAAAATAATATCACACAAACAGAACAAAACAAAAAACCAAATATCCTCAGGTTAAAGCAGTTCAATAACCCACAAATTCTTTATTTTAGACCAGAACTTTCTTCCCACAACAAAGACGAACAGCACAAAGCTACAAACCAAAAGGCCGCTAAGCTACAAAACAGTTATTCTTTGAGAAAATTATGGACACGGTATGCGGTATTTCCTTTAGTACCTACTTATGTTCCAAAAAATGATTTGACCCAAACTCTGGTGTTTCCCAAATGAATAAAAAGCGGTCCTGAGAGTCAGAATCCTTCATGCGATCACCAGAGCATCTGCTGGAAGGGGTCACGCGAGACTGCGAGCACGCGTGCACAGGCTGACCTGCGAGCCAGCGCCAGGCCGTCGGAGGCTCCGCCCCCTCCGGGGGCCTGGAAA
>PVJI01001014.1:148872-193825 GCA_004026765.1 Micronycteris hirsuta
GTGGATTGAGCGCGGGCTGGGAACCAAGCGGTCCCAGTTCGATTCCCAGTCAGGGCACATGCCTGGGTTGCGGGCCAGGTCCCCGTGAGGGCCATATGAGAGGCAACCATACATTGCTGTTTCCTCTCCCTCTCTTTCTCCCTCCCTTCCCCTCTCTCTCTAAAAATAAATAAAAATAAAATCTTAAAAAAAAAAAAAACCTAAAATGATTTCTGAGTCCTTATTAAAAAAAAAAAAAAAAAAAAAAAAAAAGCCAGAGCCAAGAGAAGTCTCCCAAGAAGATAAACACACGTGGTATGTTGCACCTGGGCTGCCTGGCCCATCAGGGACGCTTGGTGGGTGTCATCACAAGAGGTTGCTCCATTCCTAATGAGAGGTGGCTTCTGAGAGGGGGCAGAAACCGTTTTTAGGGGAAGGGGAGGGGAGCAGAAGGCTCTTTACATAAACATCAATACTTTCTCTTTGTAAAGACTTATAAACAAACCCAAAGCCCCTGCTGATGACTTCCCCAGGTCCCAGCTTTCTTGCCTGATCTGCTCCTTCCACAGGGTCTGCGTGCTCTTTCGTGATTCTGGCTATCTGTGAATATTAACCTACTGAGCAAATGACTCAGAACTTGCTTGCAGCTTGTCAACTATCTTGTGAAGCTCTTCCCATGTCAGTATGCATAGAAGCACTTTTTGTTTTAAACTGCCAGCTTGTATCCCATGATATACTAGTCTACACAGCAGGTCCTTGAATAATGTCATTTTGTTCAGAGTCGTTTTGTTACAATGTTGGTAAGAAAAAAAAATCAATTCCTGGCTTGGGCCGCTGTGTGGAGTTTTCTCCATGGCCTCTGGTTACCTCCCACACCCCAAAGGTGTTCCCGTTAGTGAAATGGCCTGTCTACACGCTCCTGGTCTGAGAGGGAGTGGGTGTGAGTGGCCCTTTGGCGGAAGGGTGTGCTGTCCAGACGGGGTCCTGCCTTGCCCCCTGAGCTGCTGGGAGGGGCCCGGCCACTCACTACTCTGAACTGGAATAAGCAGGTTGGAGAATAATGATCTTATTTGTTTTGATTAGTCTTTCTTAAATGTACATATAGCTCACATTTATTTTAGTGTTTACTATTAGAAATGTTTGGTGTTTTTATTTAGAAGTTTGGTGATGTTTTTGTGACCAGCAATATGCAACAGGAAGTAAACTCTCATTAATATCTGTTAGCCTGTGGAAGATTGGTTTTGTTATACGTCATTTTGCTTCAATTCACAGTATAAGAACTTGATGATGTTAAATGGGAACTAATGGGGAGACCCCAAAAAACAGAATTGATTTATAAAAATTGTATATTTATTCTTACATGTTTAAACTTGAGTCACTTTCAAAGTACTCTCAATTTGATGCAATATATTTATTGAGACTTTTTTTCCACTGTTCAAAATGGTTTTTGAACTCACCGATGATTCTGATGCCTTTTAGTGCTTCTGCCATTTTTTGTTTCACCTCTTCCACGTTGGCAAAATGTTTCCCTTTGAGGAACTTTTTCGTCCCAGATAACAACAACAAAAAAGTCACTGAGGGTGAGATCAGGCGAATAGGAAGGGTGGGGCATGGGGTCATGTCAGTTTTGGTCAAAGATGGTGGAAGACTCAGCACAGTGTAAGCAGGTGTGCTCGTAAATCACCGATCATGAAGTGGTCAAACACATTGAAAGAGTCTTAAAAAAAAACTCACTGAAGCCAAATGCAGCCTCTCACAACAATACCAGCTGGTATACTAAGACAGATGGGTTCCTAGAACACTCACCTAGTGGAGGAATTCCATGTAGCTGGGAAATTCCACCTAGCAGGGGAATTATCTTCTGGGCCTGACCCCCTTGAAGATAATTCCGGTTTGTATTGGGTCCCCCCTTGTATATGCAATCCCTCTGTAGATGGATAGTAAGGTTTCCCTAGGCTGCCTGTCTGATAAGAACAAGGTTGTAGATTTCAGGTGTTCTTGCCAGTTATCTTCCGCCCAGGAAGGGAGAGAAGGTCTTCTAGGAATGTCTAAGATTGGATGGCTGGCCAGCAGAGTTAGGGCTGCCAGAAACGATTTTTGGATGTGTGTTGCTTGAATAGACCCACATTATTCCTTTTGCTTATCCCGAGAAGCCAGCGTCTCACCTGGTCATTGAAGGATGCATGTGACCAATCAGGGGGCAGTTGTATTTATACCAATAATAGGGGTGTCTGTGCCCCAGAGAGCAAGGACTGTAGCCGAACACAAAAGCATAAGGTTACTTAAAACTTTTTTTTTTTTTGCTCATCACTTTTTGTTAGTGTTTGTGTAGTTAATGTGTGGCCCAAGACAACTCTTCTTCTTCCACTGTGGCCCAGAGACGCCCAAAGGTTGGCCACCCCTTCAACCTTAGTTAGAACCTACTCTTAAATACACCCTTTCATTATTTTAAGTTTTCAGTTGATTAATAGAAACAACTATGCAAACTTAACATTCTGGTATTATTTTATGGCAAAGCTTAGATCACATTCTTTATGGCCGAAGATATTGATATTAATTTCTGATTATAATGACTGTGTTGCCTTCTTATTCTGTGGCTGACACTCGACTGATATCTGGTTACAATCCATGTGCATCATTCGAGTGGGCAAAAAAGGGTTATTTTTTACTCCTTAAAATCATTAAAATAAATTCTGTTATGAGAATAATGATTTGGTTACAACATCTGTGGAAAATAGAGAACTGACTAATTAAAATGACCTAGTTTAAAAGTACTTATTTTGTTCATGAGTTTTAACCATGAACAAAACCATGGAATAACCATGGATATTCTAGTTTAGCAGAAAGGGAATATTCATCTAACACCAAGTGGAAAGTATTGCAGGTAGTGCTACTTTAGAGTGACCCATGCGGGGGGCTGTATCATTTAAGGTTCTAAGACTTTTATATCATAAAGTAAATATTAGGTGTTTTCAAAAATAATGAAAACCCAGCTTTGCCGTGGTGCCTTTGGTTCCTGGCTGCCGTGTGAAACAGGAGTGTGACTTTAGTGCCAGGCGTGTGAGGGCACAGGCAGAGGGGAAGCCTGGCCCTCCCGAGGTCTCCATGGGCCCAGTGTATCTCGTCAGACCTGCTGTGTTGGGAATTTCAGATATCTGCAAGGGCCCCGACTGGAGCGGACAACGGCTTTCAATTTTGACCTAACAGAGATAAGTTGGAGTTTTTTGGGGAATTTGATGATGATTTTTCTTATCTAGCAGAGAAGGTGTGTTTTTGAAATGTTGTTATGGAATGGGGTGAATCTTTCTGGAAGTATCTAAGTTTTTGTTTTTAATCCACACCCAAGGACATTTTTTTATTGCTTGTAGAAAGGGAGGAAGGGAGAGAGGAAGAGAGAGAGAGAAACATCCATGCAACAGAGATGCAACAATTGGTTGCCTTCCTTACTTGCACGGAGCAGAGATTGAACTCACAATCCAGGTACATGTCCTGACTGGGAATTGAACCCACAACCCTTCTGCTATGGAACAATGCTCCAGTGAATTAAGCCACACCGACCAGGGCTGGAAGTATCTAGTTTTGATTGTAATCATGCTAGCTTCCCGACCGTTGCTCGAAATCATAACATCTTGGAGAATTCTTGTGTTGCTCCTAAAATAGGCAGGAATCTTTGCTTACTCATGGCAAAGAGGTATGGCGTTTCCAGTTACCCAGGCCTAGGAAACAGAGTGCTCTTCCTCCCTTGGGGATCAACTCCGCACTAGGCAGAGGACTCATCTCCTTTCAAGGACTTTTTGATTTGTTGTGCCAATTTGATCAAGGGGCACATAAATAGGCTTGATTTATTTTTGTTCATAAGAGGAAAACAAACAATTCTCTGTCATCTGTCAGTTAATCAACAAATGGTTACAGAGTATCTACTGTGTACTTTCAATAGTGCCATGTGCTTTGGGGAATATGAAAATAAGTTAGCAGAAGTTTCTGAGCCACCTCCCCTGCCCCGCCTCAGCGTCCTCTTCTTCAGGCAGGATCTTTCACTTAAATCAGCCTAAAGCCCCAAGTCAGGTAACACTGGGAATTGCATCCTGCCTTTTCAGAAACATTGGACACATCGAGAGGGAACACAAAGGCTGGCACGTTCTGGAGCTCTGGCCTTGGGGCTGCTCGAACTGGACTCCTTGCCCATTCTCCTTGTCTGTGTCCTGGACCCCCGGCCGGCCAGCTTTTTGCTTTGTTCCTGAGCCTGCTGCTGGTCTCTCCAGACGCTGTGCCTGGCCACGTGTCTGTTCCTACGTGTTCCAAGTCAGACTCCCAGCTTCACTGTCTGTTGGATTCAGTTTCTGTCAACTCCTGAATCTGACCCTCTGTTGACCTCACCCTGGTGACTCCACATCTGGTTTTGTGCTCTAAATTCTGCCTTCCTTTCAGCCTAGAGCCGGGTCCTGAGCCACAGTTTATACCTGTCCTGGCATAATCCGGCTGTTTGCAAGGGACGGCCGGGCAAGAGGGCACGCGTGTCTTGGTGAGAAATTACTACCACTTGAGGAAAAGTGGTTGGACTCTGCAGGGTAGCTGTGAAAACACATCAGTAATGTCTGTTGTGATGATACCATGGTAGTTAGGACCACACTCTGGAAATTGGTAGCCCTCAATCTGTCCCTCATTGCTTCCCATCTGTTTAGGCTTGAGGAGGTTATTAATCCTCAGTTTCCTATATGTAAAATGTGAATGTGACAAATAAATCTCACAGGGTTGTTGTGAGCTAGCAAATGTATATAGTATCCTTAGCAATAAATACTTGGTACATGATTGCTGTCACTTTCATCATCACCTTGGAAATTATGAAGGGTTAGGTGTTATCATTGCAAGCTTTAATAACTCAGAAGTTACAACACAAGCTTCAGTTAATCCTAATCTTTACAATTGGTATTTATTAGCTATCCTCTTTGAGCAAAGGATTATGTTAAACAATCTCCAGGATATGAAGATGAATAGGATATGATTTCTCCTAAAGGGGCTTATTATGATCTATTAAGAAACACACAAAACAATGTTTTTAAAAGGCCAAATGTGATCAGTGATGCAAGGGAGCTGCTGTGTGCGGTGGGGAGAGGAAAATCAATGGGATGTTTGATGGCTGAGAACGCTGGGAAAGGCTTCATTAAGTAACAGGCATCTGAACTGAACATCGGAGGGTGCTGGCATTTCTGCAGACGAAGGGAGATGTAGGAATTTGTGGATAGTCACTGAGTTAAGAAAGGATACATACATGGGGATATGGTCTGTTATGTGACTTTGGGGTCTTCTTACATACTCAGTTGGAGACCATGGATGGCCTCAAATGTCATGGGTTACAAGTTTAAACTTTCTTTTATGGCAGGTGAAGGGTGTTGAACAGGGTGGTTTGCAATCCGGTCCCATTTAAGGGAAGGTTGGCTGGAATAGAGCCTGAGACAGCTGGGAGATGGAATAGACTTGCGAGAGTGAGGAGGAGGAAGGAACTACTGCATTTGTCTGGAGGGGACATACAAGAGTCCTTTCCGTGGTTGTCGCATGAGGTCTGATTGAATGTGGAAGGCAAGGAAGATGGAGAAATTGGGAACTCATTTGTCTCTGGGAATCTGGGAAAATAGTGATGTGGTTAACATAGAAAGGGAAGGAAGGAGGAGGAGGGAGTATGAGGGACAAAGAAAAATGGCCAGTCCCATTTTGTACGTGTAGGCAGGATGCGTGGCACCAGGGGGACACCCTGGTGCAGATGCCGAGCTCACAGTTGGCAAAGCCTGGTAAGGCAGCGTTGCTCGGATGCTTTCCTGTGGGATCTGGTCTGTTACAAAATCCACGCAGGCTGGACTTTTTTCTCATGCTTCTTGTGTTCACTACTACTACTTGTATCGCGCTCCTCAATGTCTCGCGTCAGGTTTCCCATTTGGAGGTCTGTCCAGGGTTACAGTTAGAGATGCAATGGTCCTGACCCGCCTGTGGTTACTATACGTCAGTCTGTCAGAGCACATCCAGCCCTTTCATTCGTCGGACCTCCTGTAAAATATGGTTAATAATAACCAGCTATCTATCTCCCGGGATGGCTTTATGTCCAAATTAGAATGTTGCTAAAATCACAAAGTGCTATGTGAATAAAATAAATCATCCTTGTACTCATCATTGGAAGTCCATAATGGATGTCTTTAGTGATGAATTTTAAACCCACTCCCCCATTGCTTCCTATAAAATAGGAAATCACCAAATGAGAACTCCTTTTTTTTTGTCATTAGTGTGTGAATCATAGATTTATTTCTTCTAAAGTAACAATTAAAAAACAAAGAGAAAGAAAGCCCAACTGCATAAACACATCTATTTCTATTTTAAACTCAAAGTGCATCACCCAAACCACAAAACCCCAAATCAAATTTAGCTCCTTCCGAGCCCAGGCCCAGCCCTCGGGCTCTCCCAGAGGTAAACTGCTGGGAAAGTGTCTGGGCTCTGGGCCCAGGCTGGTTTCAAGGGCTTTTTCCTCTCCCCTCCCCGCGCCTCCCCTCCAGCACACCTGTTTGCTGAGCCCCTTCCTTTTGTCCAGGCATTTCGATTCTGTCACGACCACCTGTTAAGGATGACGCACGTTTAGCCCTACGCACATCCTTGTCTTGTTGCTGTCTTTAGGGTCCCGAACTGTGTTGATTCACCCCCACGGGACGTTATATTTAGCCTTTATCTCTATGTGGTTTTGTTTTCTTTCCGCCACCTTTTGACCCGAGAGCTGGAAATAAAGCCCGCCTTCCTTAAGGACGAGAAAGTTGTCAGCCATTTCCTTCCTGCACACATGAAAGGCCTGCCCAGCAGAGCCGGGAAGATACTGCGGTGCCTGAGCCCTGGGTCCTGAAAATGCCCGTGCTTCTGGGGCACGTCTCCTCTCTTCCCTGCCCACTCAGCAGAGTGGCTGCCTGCAGCAGGCAGCAGGCAGCTGTCCTTCCAGACGGCCTTGAAGTTGCTCAAGGGGAATAAATAAGTGCAGACCACACTTCTCTCCTTTTGATCTTGGTTACTGAACTCACATCTCAGGGCAAATTTGAATAGCTTGTCTACTTTTTTTTTTTTTTTTTTAAGTAATGAACAGAATTTCATAGGCAAAGTGAAAAATGACTGCTTTCGGAATGAAACCATATGAAACTATAGTTTATTGGATCGGAGACCTAGTTTTTATGGAATCAAAACATGGAAAGGTGCTTTGTAAATTGTAGAGTATGAAGTATATTAAAGGGCTTGAGAATTACAGTTTGTTATCTCTGATTTTGAAGTGAATATATGTGTATAGATAATTCGAATAGAATGGAAAGATAAAGATGAGAGTAAAAAATGCAGGACTCCCAGCATCTTTTTGATACTAGGATCTATTAGAGGGCTATTTTAATTCAAACAATTGCTTTGTGATAAGCTATTTTGAGGGGCTCTTACCAATATTATTGCAACTTATTTCCTTGTACCTTGATTTTAGTGAACTTTTCTACAATTTTTCCAAAAATTATAAAGAATTTATACTACTCAACATGAAGAAGACAAACAATCCAATTAAAAAATGGGCAAAGGGCCTGAATAGACACTTCTCCAAGGAGGACATACAGAGGGCTCATGGAGATGAAAAAATGCTCAACATCACTGATCATCAGAGAGATGCAAAGTAAAGCCACAGCGAGATATCTCACACCTGTCAGAGTGGCTGTTTATCATTAATAAGTCAATGAACAGCAGTGCTGGTGAGGATGTGGAGAACAGGGAACCCTCGTGCACTGCTAGGTGGGAATACAGACTGGTGCAGCCGCTGTGAAAAACAGTATGGGGGTTTCCTCAGAAAATTAAAAATGGAACTGCCTTTTGACCAGGTGATTCCATTTCTGGGAATATATCTTAATAATCCCAAAACACCAATTCAAAAGAGCATGTGCACCCCTATTTTCATTTCTTCTGATTGGTTGCTTTTTGTTTCCTTGTGTTCCAAATCATTGATTTGAATCTTGGCTTTATTCATTCTACTGTTGTTTCCCTGAAATTTTTTTTTATTTCAATTCGTGTATCCTTCATTTCTGACTGTGGTGTTTTTATGCTGTTGAGGTCCTCCCCTTGAGCATCCTTATAACTAGTGTTTTGAACTCCTCATTTGATAGATTGCTTATCTTCATTCGTTTAGTTCTTTTTCTGGAGTTTTGATCTGTTCTTTCATTTGGGCCATATTTCTTTGTATCTTCATTTTGGCGGCCTTCCTGTGTTTGTTTCTATATATTAGGTAGAGCTAGTATGACTCCCTGTCTTGGTAGTGTGGCCTAATGTAGTAGGTGTCCTGTAGGATCCAGTGGCACAGCCTCCCCTATCACCTAAGCTGTGTATTTGAGTACCCCCTCTGTGTGGGCTGAGTACACCCTCCTCTTGTAGTTGAGCCTTGATTGCTGTTGGCAGGTCAATGGGAAGGATTTACCCAGGCCAGTCAGCTGCAAGGACTGGCTGTGACCACTGACCACAAAACCCCACCCTCTGTGTAGGATCAGCTCTGCAGGGGCACGGTGGTGGTACTCTGACTTGGTCTGTAGCTGTCCACTGGATATGCAGATTCTAGGGCAGGGGTGTCAAACTCCTTTTCACCAGGGGCCACATCAGCCTTGTGGTTGCCTGCAAAGGGCCAAATGTAACTTTAGGACTGTATAAATGTAACTACTCCTTAACTAGGGGCAAGGAGTTTGGCGCTGTCGCCAGGTAGAAATAAGGTGCTGGGCCGCATAAAACAAGATGGAGGGCTGGATTTGGCCTACAGGCCTTGTGTTTGCCGCCTGTGCTCTAGGGTTTCCCTTGTTGGTGCAGGCCAAGGTCAGCCCCCACCCAGGTTCTGCCCGGGGCCACCCTGCCTGAGCTATAGAGCAATTTGAGATGGCTGCTATTTGTGCTGGGCTTGGAGCTATCCAGGCGAAGCCAAGCTGTGAATCTAGGCTGGCTGCTTCTAGTGCAGGCCTAGAGTCACTTAGCAAGAGGTACAGGGGCTGGGGGCTCACTGAGGCTGGCTCCTGCTGGTTTGATAGGATTCAGGAAGTTGTGAAGCATGAGCAATGACCAGTCATTCATATGGAAAAGTCACTTAACAGCTTGGGTGGGCTCATAAGTTGGGTGGGACAGAGTCTTAGGGGGTCTCTAGGGTGGGGCAAACAGTGTTAGCCAGGTTGATGGGGTCTCAGATATGGCACCTGCCCTCTGACTTTTTGGCTCTGTGGTGGTAGGGGTGTTCAGAAAAGGGACAGTGGCCTTTCTGTCTAGGAGAAAGCTGTACCCCAGTTCTTGCCTTGATGCCAGGCACTTCAGTTCTTCCCTGTGTGCCACTGTGCCTTTCAAGTTGCTGTTGTGGTGCTGGTGCTGGTGCTGGCGCTCAGAGGGAGTGAGTCTGCGTAAGTAAGTCCATGTGTGGGTTCTTTAAGAGGAATGGCTTGGGACCCCAGAAATTTCTTCCACTGACTTAATCTCTGCTGGTTTTGCAGCCAGAAATTGTGGGGACTTACCTTCCTGGCACTGGAACCCTGGGCTGGGCTGGAACTCCTCACTCCCAAGATATCCCTCACAAATTTTTACCCACCACATGTGGGTGTGACACCAGCCCATTCCATGTCTCCGTCCTTCCTACCTGTCTGGATGGGTGTGGTTTCTTTAATTCCATAGTTGTCAGACTTCCATTCAACTCAATTTCTGATGCTTCTGAGTGATAGTTTTTCTATAGTTTAGTTGTAATTTTGATGTGGTTGTGTGAGGAGGTGAGCTTACACCACCATCTTGACCAGAAGTCCTTTTTTCTGCTTTTTGTTTTTTATTATATGGATTTTCCTGTTGCTGACTGGAAAGCTAGGTTCTAGGCAGGTTTTGGAGCTAGACAGAACAAGTTTAACCCTCTCTGTCTCATATTGGCTGAGATGCAAAGGGGTTAAGTCAGTTGCTTGAGTTTGTAAATGGGAATGATAACACCTATTTCACGGTGTCATTCAATGAGGCAAAGGGGGCTTAGGAGTTCAGGGCTCAGCAATGGGCATGCCAAGAAGGAGGGAAAAGGTACTGGTTTCCATTCTTGCTTTCATCTCCAGAATGGGCCGGATACTGAGTTGGTTTAGTTCCTCTAAACAGGAGAATACCTGGGCAGAGACAGTCTCTTTCACGGGTCTTGCTTCTAATTAAAGTTGCCAATCTGTTCTCTGCTTTAAAAATTTTTTTTCTGAAAAATGAAGAGGTCATTCCATTTCTGTGTCTTCATAAATTATAAAATTTTGATAGAATAATTAATCTTACATCAAAACAAAATTCTCCTCATCAACTATAAACTAAAATAATTGAATATGTCATGTGAAGGTTTCAGGCTAAACAGAGAGAGAGGAGGGATTGCTGAGAATCTAAGAAGATTCTTGGGAAAAGGGGTTTTATTGGAATTTTCTGCAGAAGGAACCTCTGAGAATTTTCTACCAGGTTATCGTTTTCAGGGTTACTTTATGCTAATGAACACTAGGCCCAGTCATTCTTAAAACAAATAGACAGCAGGATGGTCTCTGAAACAACATCCATATTCATTAGCATGTTAAAAGGTTAGTTGCATATTATGTAGATGAATAAAATATGAAAAGATAGTTCATTAACAGGTTTATTTCATTTTACCATCCTGTATCTACTGTCATGTTTTTATTCACCCCAATAAATAGTAAACTTAGAACTTTGATTTCTTTACAAAGAAAGGGAATTTCCACAGGAGTTCATTTTCTCTGCCAAGTATAAATTTTGAGGCACTCTTCAGTTACGTCTGCATGCACAACACAATGGAAGGCACAGAGCCCATTAACAAGGCAATCTAACACATAGGAGCCCACCTTTGCTTTGCTGATCAGAACATCTAAAATTGACATGGTTCTTTCAGCCTGAATTATACAGGGTTGTTAAATCATTTCTAACTAATTTTGTATGTGTAGGAATAGTCTGTTTTAGGGTCTATTCTTTATATCCATAATTAGGTAAACTAATGTATAAAATACTAATGTTTGCAAGATAACTCTAGATTCCATTTTTTTAAATAATCCTTTTCTGCTCATATAATAGAATTTAAATTTCACAAGCTTATTTGAAACCATCATGTAGGTAGGATTAAAGATAAATTCAGTATCTTTCATTAAAAGGTAATCTAGAGGCAGTATAGACATCATTTTAAAAGGCTAGAGAGCAAATGATCATCATAATAAAACAAATTAATTATTAATAAATAATCAGATATTACATGAGCGCCTAGCTTTGGTTGGGTGATTGATTCATTCTGTCAGTGCTCAATATTCACTTAGTACCTGCTATGTATTAGATATGATTCTAGATACTGAGGATAGAGTACTGAGCAGGTGAGATCCCTACATACACGGAGCCCAGAGCGGAGAGAAAAAACAGCTAACACACAGGAAATTGCAGCGACAAAGCGACTTTAGGTACTGGTGAGTGTAAGAATAAAACGTATGGGAGAGGTGAGAGACTGTGACTGCGGCAAGGAAAGTAGCAGAGGAGCTGCAGGGTAGGTTGGACAGGGAAGAGCTCCGAAGAGGTAACATGTACGCTGGGACCTGAGTGATGGCGGATGTGAAGAGTGGGGAATAATTTTCTAAACAGAAGGAACAGCTAGTGCAGAGGCCGTAAGGCAGGAATAAGCTTGGTGGTTCTATGTGTAATGCTTAATTCTCTGCGCCAACTTGGCTAGGCCATGGTACCCAGGTATTTGGTCAAACACCAGTCGAGATATTGCTGTGAAGGTATTTTTTAGAGGAGATTATATTAAACCAATAGAGTAAAGCACCTTCCATTATGTGTGTGGGTCTCATCCAATCAACTGAAGGCCCTAAGAGAAAAAAGACATGTCCTCCCGGGATGAGGAAACTCTGTCTTCAGACGGTCTTTGCACTTGAGTGGCAACATCAACTCTTTCCTGGGTTTCCAGGCTGCTGGGTCCTTCAGATTTTGGACTTGTGAATATTCGCTATTGTGATCGTAAGGCAAGACTAAAATGGGAAAAGTGGAAATGAGAAGAACTGGGTGGCTTTGGTAGGTCTCGAAGGTTCTGGTTGGCAGGTCACAGGACTTGCTCATGAATTGGATGTGTGAAGTGAGGAAAAGGAAGGAATCAAGGGAAAATTTTCTGCTAGGCACTGTAGTAGGGTCTTTGTATCTTACCTGCCATTTTTACAATAATGGCAGGTAAACCAAGACTCAGGAAGGGTTAAATAACTTGCCGAAGTCATGAGTGTATTAGCTAACTATGTAGATTTTCTAAGGATTATTTGAAACCACATGGCAAGCACACAGTTTTCAACAGGTTTCTGTTTCATGACTTCAAGCTGGGACAAGGGGAAAAGGATGGGTTGCTGCATTTTTTTTACGTCTTATTGATAGATGTAGGTCAGTTTGTCCTACTCAGTGCTGACATAACCTTCTTATTATCTTGTTTCTCTTATTCTTGTTTTACCTCTTTCCCAGCCAACGATTCTTCACTTGTTTCTGTGTATTTTAGTGGCTACTCAGTTTCAATTTATCGACACCTGTGGGTGGTTAGAAACTTCCCACAATGATACCGATGATATATGCCGGCAGGAAGAAAAGTGAGAAAATCTTTTGTCCACTCTGTGCCATTTTACAGCAGCTCCCCTGAATCCGTAGTTTTGCTTTCCACACTTATCTGCTCCTGACATAAATGTCAGCATGGCTCAGTGACCCAGGATCACATGAAAGCAAACTTCTGACTCGTTGCCAGGAGGTCAGTAGTAGCCTAACACCAGGTCACAATGTCTGTGTCACTCAGCTCACTTCCTCTCATATCATCCCAAGAAGACGGTGAGTACAGGACAGGAAGATATTTTGAGAGAGACATCTCATTCACATAACTTTTATTATAGTATTTTGTTATAGTTCTATTTTATTAGTTATTGTTATCGATTTCTTAGTGGGCCTAATTCAGAAAGTTTTTGTAGGTACGTATGGATAGAAAAGAACAGTACGTGTGGGGTTTGGTGCTGTCTCTGGTTTCAGGTATCCACTAGGGTCTTCGAATGTATCCCCATGGATAGGGGGAACTGCTGTACACATACTATATTATTTGGTCCTCCCATGTATCTCACAGAATCCATACACTCATTCCCATATCATAGGAGATCAGCTGGAGGTTTGATGGAGTGAATGATTTATCTCCGTTCATAGAAATAACAGTGGCAAAAGCAGGATGCGGACAGAAGATGTACTAGAACACTTCCCGCCATCACATGCTACCAGTGTTTTCTTGCTTTTTCTACCTTTTTCCTGGAATCTCTCCCTTTTGCTTGTTTCATAGTACAAATTTTCCCATTTGCCACTCAGTATATATTAAAAACATATTCTAATTAATAAGTCACCAATGGCACAGATATATTCCAGTAAGAGTGCATGTCTGTGTGTGTGTGTGAGAGAGAGAGAGAGAGAGAGAGAGAGAGAGAGAGGGAGGCAGAGATCGATTGATTGATTATGTTCCTGTGAAGGAGAAGTTTCATTTTAAAAACAGTGCCTAACTAATTGTGGAGTTTCAGGGAGTGTGTTCTCTGCTGTGTAGGGAAACCTTCCTTGGAGTCTTTGAATCGCAAGGTAAGAGGGACTTTTCATTTTTTTATAAAGGCTTAACATCTTACAAGAACCATCGTCTTCTCTAGAGATGTAATTTTTGTACCACAGGAGCGTTTGAATTTCAAGGCAAAACTTGTTTCACTTCCTTTGCTTCAGAATGACATTAGTTCTAGTCAGAATTTTCCTTTCGGTGAATTTATTTATTTTTCTGCATCATGGTGGTCCATCATTTTTTCCCTGTTGAGGAAACATTCTCAGTATTTCCCTCTTCTGGTTTCCATGCTGTATAGTGCGTATTCTGCTTGGGAACCACTCTGTGATTCTCGTGTTTACCTGAACTAAACGACCACCTCAGCACAATAAACTGTTACGGAGGACTTCCAATCAAAGGAGGGAAGACATTCAAGTCTTCACATCCTCGTCGGTGGCTTTCTG
Source organism: Micronycteris hirsuta (assembly GCA_004026765.1). Classification (NCBI taxonomy): domain Eukaryota; kingdom Metazoa; phylum Chordata; class Mammalia; order Chiroptera; family Phyllostomidae; genus Micronycteris; species Micronycteris hirsuta. Next base: position 162,913 of record PVJI01001014.1, read on the forward strand.
AAGCAATATACCCTTTAAAATAGACTTTTAACTTTATTTATTTTTGAGCCCTGATAATTTTCTAGGTGACCTCGGCGTGAATGAACAGCATGGGCCAAGAAACTGTTTTTTTCCGGCTCTCAGACGTCAGATCTCTTCCTTTCACACCTTGGAATGTCAGAAATTTATTAACTTTTTTTCTCTCTGAGATGTTTTTCTCTCGCAGTGTTATTATGGTGACAGTGGTATTTTGTTTACTTGTTGCTGAGTAGTTTTCCAAACTCAGTTACAATAGAAATAAAAAGCCGATCCCACCCTACTCCTTCCACCGCCCCCCTGCCCCCGTCACATCATAGAGAACAACAAAATCAACTCTTGCAGTCACTTCTGTCACAAAGAAGTTTCGCATGACCTATCTCAAAGGCTAGAGATTTGATACCCAAGTGCATTGTGACATTTGTAGGCTTTGCCTTAGGATAAGAACAGGATTAAATCCCCAAAATTTGATTTAGTTGCTGTATCATGGAGTAAATTTAATATGTTCTGTGACCTATTATCAATTTCATTCTGCAGTCTATTAAATTCTGTTATCTGTTAAAAGCAGTCTTGATAGAAGGTTATGGGCTTTTACTGAACAAGAGCCACAGAGGTTTGGCGGCAGAGATATTTAGTGCTTGGGGAGCTGCAGTGCTCCCTGCCTCCATTCCGGCCTCACGTGCATTTCGGTTGAGGCCGCTGACCAGTTTTAGGAAATGGATGGGAGCAGAAGTGACCTATGCTACCCTCGTGCCTGGCCAGAAACATTCTTTCCTGGCTGTTCAGTTCTCTCCTCCTGTGCTGCAGAGGCCCTGGGAGCGGAGAGGGTGGCACTGTCAGGCAGAAGTCACCTGGCGAGAGATTTTTTGGAGAGAGGTCTGCATTGGACTTCTGAGCAGGAAACCACATCCAATCGCCCATACTTTGGACTTTCCTCTTTACCTCACCATAGTGTACGTTAATCTGTGAGACATTTTTCAAATTTGTTTGATGTCAGAATGATCCATTTTTTCCAGGTTCCAAACATTGCCTTGGAACGTATCCTATATGTGAAGATTTTAATTCCACAATCTTACAGTTCTTGTCACAGTAAGTTAGACATATGTCTGGAAAAGCTTAGATTGCAGTGCTTGGCAGCTCTCTGCAAAGTATTCCCATTATTTTGAAATGATCAGACAACCTCACCAATGTGAGAACTGAGACGGAGAAAACGTGGAAGCAATTTCCCATCAGAGTTACGCCTTGTGTGCACAGTGCAGGGTAGGAGGAACTTCCATGAGGACTCTGCTGGAAAAGCGTCATTTAGGAGCGTGGCCGGTAAGAAAGTGATGCTTAGTTTCATTCAGGTTGGTCTTTGGAAGTGCGTCCTGGAGGAAATTTTGTCCTGATGATCCCTCCCCAGGTGTTATTTTTGTCTTGCTCCCTCCTATCTGCCACAATCCTGCCCTTCCCCTGTAGGTCCATGGCGTTCACCCATGTGGGCTGCGCCCCACAATTCATTTCTTTCCTCAACTTCTTCTGAAAACATTCCTCCAGTGAACACCTACTTAGTTAACTAGTGAATTGCTCTTGGTTTGCTTATCAAACATTAACCGAACGCCTTTCGTGTGCTTGGCAGTAGTACCAATGGTGGGTTACATACCCAGTAATTATTCTGTTCCATGGATATTTGCTTCCTTTTTCCTTTTAATTGTTTAGTTGGAAGTTGTTTCGAACTTAGAGAAAACTTGCAAAAATATTACCAGGAGTTCCCATATACTCTTCACCACATTCCCCAAATATTAAAAATTTACCACATTTATCACTCTTTCTTTTTCTGAACTTTTTGGGAATACGTTGGAAGCAAACATGATGTCTTTATTCTGAAAAGCTTCAGAATACATGTTTCCTAAAAATAAGGATTCTTTTTTTGTACTTCTAGTGAAATCATCAGAATTAGGAAATTAACATTGGGTTAGTACCATTATGTAGACCAGTAATTGGTAAGTGTGGCCTGCCATCTATGCTTATAAATAAAGTTTTATTGGAACACAGCCACACTCATCTGTGGATTATCTATGGCTGTTTTCTTCCTATAATGGTGCAGATAAACAATTGTGTCAGAGACCACATGTCCTGCAGAGCCAGAGATATTTACTATTTGGCCTTCTAGAGAAAAAAAAATCGACCCTTGATCTAATCAATAGATCTTACCAAATTTTATCATTTATCCACAATGTCTTTTATTGCGAAAAATAAAAAAACCCTAAGGTTTCTAGTATAGTGTCCTTTCCAGGATTATATGGTATATGAAGTTCTATCTCTTTATTCTCCTTCACTATAAAACAGTTCTTCAGTTTTTATTGTTCACAACCTTGACATTTTTGATAAATATAGGTAATTTATTTTATATACTATAACCTCAATTTCGGTTTGCCTGAAGTTTCCGGATTAGATTCATGTTATGCATTTTTGGCGTAAATACTCCAGATATGATGTCCTGTCTCAGTGCAGCCCTGACAGGAGACCCTTGTCCCTTTTCCCCAATACTGGGGATGTTGAGTTTGACCCTTTTGGTTAAGGTGGCATCTTTCAGATTTTATCCATTGCAGAATTACTGTTTCCTTTGTTTAATAAGTATTTTGTGGGAAGATACTTTGAGTCCATACAAGCATCCTTTTTTTTTTCTTATCAAACTTTCACCTAGTGATTTTAGAATTCACTAATAATTTATCTCTGTAACAATTACTGTCATTGTGGTTGCCAAAAGTGAACTTTAAAATTCTTTTATTCCTCTGCCTTAATTTGTTTGAATTTTATTGGTAGAAAGACTATTTCCTTATCCATCCGTCAATATGGATTCTGGGATTTTTAGTTTTATTTTGTGGTTTATAATCTGTTACTAGCATTGTCTATTTTGTTGCTCAAAATGTTTCAGGACTTTTATTTTAGATGGTAGTTCATTAGGGAATAAATTGAAATACTAGTAGGCAAGCACTGTGTCTGTATAGCCATTGCTTAGTATAGTACCCGGAAATATTTGGTATTCAATAAACATTTGCTGAATGCAGTTCCGAACTCAAAAGAATAAATCCCTAAATGTGGAGTGCTAGATATTGTGTTAGGCTTGGGGAAAGCATAGTTTGGAGTAGTACTTCAGTACCCTTCAAATACTACGGTCAGCTTGAGTAGACACCATGATACTTTTTTTCTTTGAGTAGTGAGGCTCGGTTATTTTTTTAAATTTAATTTTCTCACTTACTTTTGAGACTCTAAAATGTCCTTATAGGAAACAGGTTGTTTTTCCCTAGACACATTCTAGTTTTAACTCAGTGGGAAAAGTTCCGAATTCCCTCATGGTCTAGAAACTACTTAGTTTTATCTTCATACTGGAAAGTGAATATCCCTAGGGATTAGGAAAGGCCTTTACGTGGATCTAGAAAAAATGATTCGAAGTAGAAACAGTTGTATGTATTTTCAGATCTCTATTTTCTGCAAATCTATAAAAACTAATCACAAGAATCATTCTAGGAAACCCTATCCCCTGAAACAACACCACCTCTCTTCTGCCTCATTTTCTTTCCTAATTTGCCAACAAGGGAAAAGTACTGATCACGCTCTGAATTTTGCTGTTATGGTTTTACCATTTGTGATTTGTCCTTGAAATCAGTGAATGGGTTGGGGTGGAACGGGCTGTTTGGAAATGATTGGACTGCTGCTTGAGATGGTCTGTGCCTGGAAGGAAACCATGAGTAGTGAAGAGGAAATAGCTGAGGCTAGCTTAGAGGAAGTGTAATGGGTGATATTTTCCCTCTTCCCAAGTCAAGTTTTTGCTTTTACTGTCAATAACTTGATACACAGAGGATACAACCTTAGTAATTCCTTTCCTTAAGCAAGCGGCTCACACAGGCATGATGCTTATTTCTTGGCAGTTATTGGAATGTCAGACTGAGCTTTAGTGGGACTTCCGGATGGTCAGTTTGTGTACCTCCGTGAGCCTCTGTCTCCCTGCTACCCTCGCCAGTCTAGGGGGTAGAACTGGGCACAGGTTGATCTTCCCTTTGGTTCTAAGGCATAGCAGAACAGAACCAGTAAGGTTAGGTGCCGAATTAAGTGATCTTGCTTTCTGATTAGCTCATGGATTGCCACTGGGAGTAAAATAGGCCCGCTGTGTCTCAGTTTTGGAGATTAATTATCCAAGGAGCTAACAACAGTTCTTTCTTTAGAAGGAGAGTTCCAAAAATTACTTACTTGGTTCAGATGGCTAAATCCAAGTTATTGTTGGGAGCCACGTGACCATCAGATATGTGCACGGCAATCTAGAAGACATTGCATAGTGGCATGCTCTCATTCATGGCTTCTCCCGGGAGGGGCAGGCGTTGTACTTTACTTGGTGTCTACAGCATCTGACTGTTGGAGTTCCATTTAGTAGCTCAGCTGCCCACCCCCTGCCTTCTTTTTGTTTTTGTTTTCCTCCTTCTGAACTCTCCTTTCGCAAGGACTCTGCCTCCCTTATGTGTCCTGTGGCCCATCATATAAATGGCCATACCACATTGTGATGAACCTTGGAAACTGCAGCCCAGGTGGGAGATAACCTTTGACAGGCTCTCTCCTGTTCTTCAGCAGCCAGAGTCACGCGGGCAGCAGGAAGCTGCTTCAGCAGGCCGAGCCCTGCGGAGGGCACGATAACAGCAGGAGAAGCACCTGGTAGCAGCAGCACTTCGTCCAGGAAGAAAACAGGATCTAAAATATAAACAACATCCTCACAACACAAGTGAGCGCACAGCTCACACCCGACTTTGTTTGACTCTATTCTTTCAAGGCTCTCATGAGAATCTTTATTGAAACAGGAAGGTAGTCATGAGATGCAGCAAAGTTTCACGATTTCCGGTAGACATCATAAAAAATTTTATCGTTGCTCTTTTATGTTTAAGCACATGAGTATGAGCAACTATGCCATATCGACAATGTTGAACTTGCTTTTAGCTGGATAAAAGGTTAAATACCTCAGGACTGAAACTGTTTTAAAGGAAATGATATTAATTGGAACAAAACAAAAAGAAGAAAGGGTTTTGGTGATCTTATCTTCCCAACAGTATCTCCTCTGAAACAGATCTTATCTGTGTTAAACACTAGATTGACAGCAAATGATGACATTTATTAAGTGTGCGGCATTTCAGGCATTGTGCAAGTGCTTCAAGTGTATGATCTCACTGAGCACGCGGAGAGAGGCGAGGCAGATCGCCCAGGGCCTCCTGGCTAGTAAGTGATGGACCCAGGACAGGTACCCAGTTAGCTCACTGTGCCTTCCACTCTCCCCCTATCTACACTGCCCTTACTTTTTGGTAGGCTCTGTATTACCTCCATACTTTTCCATACAGCCCCTGCAATTGGTAAATGCAAATCCATAATCACTATGCCAATTTTGTTTATTCATCTTATCAATCCCTCTTTAGCTGCACTTTCAAAATACCAATGAGTGTCACTCCCAAAGCCATTTTCTTCTAGCAGGGCATTCAGTGCTCTTACATGGGTGTTTAAAGGACATGCCTGAGATCTTTCTCCTGTAAATGGTCAAGAAAAGTAACATCTCTACCTCAGAATTTCTCTATACTCTTTTTGTTTATTGCAAGGGAAAGAAATGAGGAAAAAGATGAGTTGAGGAGGTAAATATCAAAACGCGCCTCAGTCTTGCCTCTGAGTAGGCATAATTGTCATTAGTTTCATGAGAAGCTCTATAATGGACACTCCTCCTGGGTCTTGCTCTTCACCTCTCCTCACGGCTTCAGCTGTTGCTTCGCTTATATTGCTGCTGGCATTTCTGAGAAGATGAAAAATGTCTAGAGATCAAGCCTTTCAGAAGCAGATCTGTCCTGAAAATGCACTCACCTGCCTGGGCTAATCAGAAAAGCTGCGGTTTCTGCAATAGCTGCTTTCATACTAAAATGAAATTGGAGTAAATAGCCCAAGATTTTTCAGGCTCATGGTAAGCCCTATCTTGTCACAGTTTTCTTTATGTTATCATTTATTTATTCATGCAGCAAGTTTTTATTGAGCACATAGCACGTGTCAGGCATTGTTCCATGGCTGGATGCAGCCACTGTCCTCTAGCATCTTACACTCCAGTAGGTAAGTTAGTAAGGGGTCTCTAAGTTATAAATTCTGAATGGTAGATTGAAACAACAAATTATGCAAAATGGTAATAATTTATTAAATTTTAACAGGCAGCGGGTCAGGCACTTTACATGTACTAACTTCTTCATCCTTACCAAAAACTTTTATGTCAGCTTTAACATACAAAAATGATTAATTTTATGATTCAACCAAATGCAATTAGTATTCCCATTTCATAGATGAAGAAAAAGAGAAGCATACACAAATTGACAGGTTTGCGCTGGCCAGTGTGGCTCGGTTGGTTGGGCGCTGTCCTGCAAAGTGAAAGGTCCCTGGTTCGATTCCTGGTCAGGACACATGCCTGGATTGTGAATTCAGTCCCTGGTTGGGGTGTGTATGAGATGCATCCGTCAATGTTTCTCTCTCATGTTGATGTTTCCCTCCTTTTCTTTTCTCCTTTCTTTCCCTCTCTCTAAAAATAAATAAACAAAATTAAAAAAAAAAAAAAGAAATTTACAGGCTTTCCGGACATTCCCAAGATAGAAGTGTTGGAGATGGGATTCAAACCCAGGGTGCCCTGACTCCAAGGCCACACTCTCAATTATAGTACTGAACTGAAAGGCAGGACTGAAAATTAAATATGATCAGATGAATAGGAGATTGTTTTTTAAAAGATTGGTAGCTGTTGATATAATCACTCTGGATGTTCATACAGTATGGCTAGCTCCCATTGCTTAATTTTATTTTCATCAGCATCCTCAGATGACAATAGCATTTAGTCCTTAATTATTTCCAGGTGCCAAGATAAAGCCTGGAGGAAGAGCTTCCTTTCACAGTTAACCCTCGTGAATCATCGATCCTTCTTCCTATAACCAGGAATTATTTTAAGTGCCCACCTTCCAGGGAATGCCGTGGGGATTGACGTGATGGCCAGTCAGATTTTGCAAGGTTTCATTAACTCACCCACTCTGACCTTCCCTAGGACACAGCACCAAATTGAGTTTATCTGTGAGAGGGTCCTTGTGATGTTTTTACGTGAGGGGTTTCTTGCAAAGAGTCCAGGAGCCTCAGCTTCCGGCAGGAAGTCTGTGACTGAATCCTGGACCTGGAGCGGAAGCATTAAGTGTATCGTGGGAGAAAAGGAAAGCAAAGTGCTAAAGTTGTTACTCTGAATAGAGGATATTGGCTCATCCTGCAGAAAACTTCCTGTTTAGCTAGTAGACTAGGAAACAAGATGAAAAACACTCCATTGAATGACTATTGTGTACACCACAGTATAATTCTAAACTTTCATTACCTTGGGCAGGGCTTATTCACAAGAGCTCTTGGTTTCCCAAGGTGGAGAGTTAGTGACTGAGGCACACCCAGCCCCCCATCTTCCTTGTTTTGGCGCAAACCCTTGGGTCCTTTGTGTTGGCCACTCCTGGGCCTGCACAGTATCCTAGGCTGGACTTGCCTGGAATGAACTTCCTTTAGGTTCCATTAAACACTCTGCAGATGGATTGAGAGAGTGCAGTTTAAGCATTTCGGATCCAACTATCCTGCCCCCTCCAGGGGCAGGCTGTGGGGTCCACTGGTCGAGCAAAGAGCAAGAAACACAGATGGTTCAATGAAGTTAAGTGGCTCTTCATGCTTTTCATTCCTGGTTTCAAGTGGAAGAATAAGACCAAATTCAAGAAGAAAAGTTGGAGTTCTAAATTCCTCTAAAGTTTAAGCATTTAAGAAAATTTCAGATATTTGGCCAAACACATTTCAAATGGCGTTATGTTCTGTTATGTGTTATATTATGTGTTACGTGTTACGTGTTATGTTGTGACCGGAAGTAATTGTGACTAAAGACCTTCTTAGGTTGCTTTAATCTAAAGACCAATTAGATTGCTTTGTGTGGCATGAAGTAGCAATGGTTAAAGAGGGAAAGAATGGAAAGCTAATGTCTTTTAATTTATGCTGGCTGTCTAGATCTGCAGGTGCATCTGTATAATTAGTGGCTGTGCATGGGCTGTTCAGCCACCTTCCTCTAAAATGTCCATTCTCTTCCCTTCTCTTTCCTCTCCACCCTCCAAATTAGGATGGCCTCATAATAATTCTCACTTTCTCTTTCTCTCATGATATTTTCTTTTCTGAAATTTTTCTGACTAAGAAAACACTAGCCACCAATAGGTAGTTAAGATTAAAAAAGCATTTGCCGTACAAATCAGTAAAGATGAAAACTGTGATTAATTAGTGGTGGTCTAACACCCTGCTCTCTCTCTATTCTTTCAAGCAGCATAGATTGAAACATAGGCCAGGTTCTGGAAACTGCACTCTGAGGGTACCTACTTCTGTAAGATAATATGTAAGTGTTCCCTAAGACCCTGAGACCCTTTCATATATAGCTTTATGCATTTCTTTTAGCTCTTAAGAATGCTGTAATGATTTATAATGATAGTAACTGTAACAGTAATATTCCCGGTTGTTGCATTCTTAACGTATACTCTGTACACTGTTCAGTACTTGGAATACATGTGCTATTACCCTGGCCAAGTTCAGTGTTACCTTAGTGTAGCTAACCCTTCCATTGCTGATTGTCAATTTTGATGAACTCACCACAATTGACCTCCTGTACTCTACTTCCAATAGCTATTCACTCAATGTCGTCCCATTTTAGCAAACGAGTTTCCTCTCTCTGACAGTATTCACATCCTCTGGCCGACTCCTACAGAACACTTGCTATGCTTGCTCTTCAGTCTCATTGTGACCTCTAGTCCTTTGAACACCTCTAATTTCTCTCTCTGAGTTCTCTTGGGTGTTTCTTTTCCTTCCTGCCTAGCGTAGATTCCACACTTCATACCCCAGTGTCCTAGATACATTTGCTCTGGTCGTGTTTGTGTTGTTGCTTGACCTCAAGTCCACAGACTGAGTTGTGAGCACATTTATAGTTAGTCCATGCAAGGTTCCTGCATTCTTTAATGCTATTTATATTATTTAAATATTTCCCTACCTCTTTTCATCCTCAATTCAATCCATAGGTGCCCACACTCTTACATTAGACTCTATCTTCCCGATCCAGCTTCCACAGATTTATTTTCGCTTGAGTATACCTAACTTCCCATTCAACAGGGCCATTGCTTTTGCAGTTTCTTCTCCCTGCAGTGCCTGGGGGGCTTCCTCCTTTACTTTCCTTAGGTCTTTAGTCAACTGTCACCACTTTATTGAGGCCTCTCTGAGCACCATATTTCAAATTGTAGCTCTTCTGCGCCCAACGTTCTTATCCCTGTTCTCTCTTTTTAGGACTTACTGCTATCTAACATGCCATTTTTTGCCTTTATTTGTCCTGGTTATTGCCTGTCCTCTTTCTGATGGTCACAGCAGGGAGTTGGCCTGTTTCTCTCATTGCTGTATTCTCAGCGTCCGTTGCAGTGCTCGGACACGTGAGAGGATCTCAGCAAAGCTTTATTGAATGTGTGGGTAAAGACTTCCCAGCAGTGGGTGTTATTGGACTTTCTGTTTTTGCCTGAGGGGTATAAGGTGTATCTCATTGTTTTAACTTGCATCCTTCTGATCACTAACTTTTGAGGGCAAGCCTCTCTCCATATTCCTTTTACCTGTTTGTATTTCCTAACCCAGGAAATGCCTGTTCAAATCTCGTGCCTATTGAATTTCATAGTTTTTTCATTGCTGATTTCTAAGAACGTTGCAACAAGTCTGGTAATTCCTTGTCAGTTTTAGACGTTGCAAGCTTTTCTAAATTCTTTGTGAATGCTAGTCTTCACTCAGCAAAAATCTCTCATTCTGGTGCAGCTGTATATATCTATGATAAAAGGCAAATCAGGTTATATAATCACTCTGATAAAAATCATTTAATGAGTCTTAAGTCCTTAAGATAAAGATGAAACTTCTTTAAGATGCTCCAAAGTCTACTCTTAACCTAATTTCTTACTACAGTCCCTCCTGTTCTTTGCTTTTTGTTGTACCGTGGTGGTATTATTTGTGTTCTCAATCAGGCCAGTTTTGAGATGAAATGGGGACATGTTATATCAAAACAGTTGATGTAAATAGGGACTGTGTAGGTAGGGTAGAAGTCCCTAACCATATGGGACTTCTTTTGCTTTCTTTGAACTTGACAAATATTTCTGGGCCTTTGCCCCATGTATTTTCCTCTGTCTTCAACATTCCTTCCCACTCAGCTTTCTCTTGGATCCCCGCCCCCGCCCCTATCTCCGCCATCTCTCAGGGCTACACCATTCGTTAGAGAGGCCTTTCTAGGACACAGCTCTAAAAAAGCTTGGTTTTTTCTTCTTTCTTAATACTCATTATATTTTTATTACACTTCCTGCTTAATGGCTAACTTTTGCCCAACTGTAAATTCCAGGAGGACAGGGACTTGTCTGCCCTGTTCACAGCTGCAACCCCCAGGCCTAAGAGAGTTCTGGGCACAGAGTTGGTGCTGAACTCACGCTTGTTGAATGATACAGGTTCATCTTCACAGCACTCTGTGGGGTGGATATTATTGTCCTCAATTTTCTAGATAAGGAAACAGACACACATAGAGGTTGTACAAAATCACACAGCTGTAAGTAAATATTAGGGATAAGATGAAAAAGGAATTCAAACTCCATGCTCATAACCCCTGTGCATCTTCCCTCCACAAATGGATTTTTTGTTAGTGGTATTTTATGAAAGATACCTAGGGAACTCTTGCTGACTGCTATTTGGACTATTAATCTGAATAGCTGTGTTAAGAAAAAGAAATTTGAAAATGTAATTCAAAACCTAAAAACATACCCTTCGCTCTAGTAACTCCATATCTGGAGATCTCTCTTACAGGAATAAATAAAAGATGAAGAAAAATTTTATGTACAAAGATATGTGCTGCAAAATAATTTACATAAATAGAAATAAAATAACCTAAAAGCTCAATAGGAACGGAATAGTTAGTTGAAATAAGACAGGTCCATGGATGAACTATATGTAACCACTAAGATAATGTTTACAAAATGTGTTTAATAATGTGGGAAGTGCATATAATAATATATACTACATTAAAATCTGTTAAACAGTGCAATTCTAAATTTTCTTGAAGCATTAATGCATTATATGTAGCCAATTCATATATTTATATACAAACATATACCCCCAAATGCACACATACGCAAGGCTGTCTGCAGAATTATAGAGCTCCAAATAAATAAATAAATAAATAAAGGTTGAGACTCCTTGTGCAGAAATTAATAAGAATTTCAAGGGGTTGACAGCAGAGAGTTAAACCAGAAATGGGGTCCCCGTGGGTGTGGGCCCTGTGTGACTGCGCAGATCGTTGACCCTGAAGCCAGCCCTGCATGTACATTTTGGTAACAAAATAACGGCAAGGACATATGAGCAGATAGTTCTAGAGTTACCTTTTGTGATAGCATTATGGATTGTTTTTTTCCTCTTTTCTATTTTACGTAAAATTTTCTCAATGGTACATATTGTTTTAATAGTCAAACGTAAAATTATCTTAAAAAGTTGCAAATTTTCATAAATCCTGCAGAGCTACAGGACATACCCTGAAGCTTAACTGTGAGATTTCCTAGACACTTAGCTGTTTAACACCCCAAATACTTCTTTTGAGAGTTTGGTTATTTCAGCTATAGTTGCCTAATAGTAATAAGATTAATGCTTGGCAAAATGGATTGAAGTTAGTAAAGGTGGTCTTGACCATCCTTTTGCCTTTTTTCCCTGTGAAGGTCTCCCCCTACATTTCTTCCTTTTAGCCACTAGTGACTTCCTGTTTTCTCCTGTATCACCCCCTATCAGAAGAGGAAAAGGGTTTATCATTTGTTACAAGGTTACTATGTGCGAAGAAGAACCGCAGTAAGTAAATTACAGTATCTCCTTTGTTCTTTGTGACAGGCTTATCAAGTAGATGTTGTTACCAGAGTTTTATGGAAGAGGACGTTGAATCTGGGAAGTTGCGTATCTGTGGCCGTGGCCATAATGCTAGTAGAGAGAGAGCAGGATTAGAATTTAGGTGGAGTGTGCGGTCTCCAGTTCTGGTTGTCCACAGTTTCTCCCATCTGTGTCTGTGCTTGTATTCCTGTATTCCTTAGTTCAAGAGATGGGACCTACTGCTCTACTCCTTCAGCTGCGGATGGCTTTATGTCTTGCTTTGACCAATAGAATGAAATAGAAGTGGTTATGGAACTTCAGAATCTAAACATTGAGAGAACAGGCAGAACGTTTATCTTCGCTACTTTGTCAGTAGAGATTGTCCTGGACCTTGATTGTTGTTAGACCGCAGTTGTTTTTTCCTGTGTAACTCAGGTTTCTATTCTTAATCAAAGTCTATGGGAGGGAGTACTCACCCAGTCTGTAGAATGATAGAATTTTACCTGCCAAGGTAACATACATGAATTTGGACAGGTTGAGGTCGCTTTCTCACTGGAAGGGAAAGAGCTTTTAGGCTTGCAGGAACTCTTTTGGTCTTCACTTGCGACACCTGGGAACTGGAGTAAATTCAGGGATTTCCTTAAAAGAATCTAAGTCTTATGAGGCAGCAGGGAATCTGTTCCATTGAAGTATTCCTGTGAATATTGAACTTTCCAATTTCTTCATCATCATCATCATCATCATCAATACCATCTGGGAAATCCCTGATTGAACTAATGATTGGCAATCATATTATCCTGACCTCCAAAACAAAACAAAGCAAAACAAAAAGGAAATGCCTTCCAGAAAATCAAAGTGGACTATTTGCCTGCAGGCTCTATTTCTCTCTATCTTGATTTCATTAATATTTTCAAAAACCTACTGGCTCTAAAGCATATCACATCATGGTCCCAGACTAGTCCTTAATTGTGTTCCTCTGTTTCTCATGTTGTAATAGTTTGTATCATGCAGGCGGAAGAGTATGATGCCTTGGATGAGATCTTTATTAACTTTTAAGAAGGTCAGAATAAAACTCCGTGCAAAGTCGGCATTAGAGAAGTATACTCTGAGATAGGGCGGACTGCCTCATGCTGTTTTCTCCAGACTGCCTAACTCTCCTCACATTTACTAATCACTTGTTCACTGAGTGTGAAGAAGCCGTCTCTGGGTGTGAGCGGAGCAAAGACTCCCTTCTGAGAAATTCTCCCTAATTCAGGACACAGTAGCTAAACTTCAGAAGCTGGGACGCTGTATTACCTAACTACTTGGCACACAGAGATTTGTCAAATGAAAAGCAGGCAGGCTCTGACCAGTCAGTGCCTTGAGAAGCCACATAAATCCTACTTATAGTTCCACAGACTTAGAGAACACTTTTTTCTACCTGTCAACTATTTAGAGCAGATTGCCTGCTCTAACTCTCTTCCCCATTTCCATCATTCAGAATCTGTAAGACAGATATCAAGTCCTCATTTAAATGAGACGCTCTCATTTAAAAATCTGGGAAGTCGTTGAGTTGAGAAAGCATAGAGCTAGGTGGCACTGGCTGCCGCAGGCTGCAGGAGCCGAACCGCTACCTGTTAGAACACACCCTGTGTCCAGAAGACACAGCGGTGGATCCTTTCTTCAGGAGTCTGGTGTTAGGTGCAGTGAGCCCCGTTTGAGTCAAAGGAGAAATGCAGAAACTTCCTTACACTGCTCTCAGCCTGTGTCACAGGACTCCCTCCCGAACAGGACCCATTCCTTTGGACTTAAAAAGGAACACACAGAAAGTAGAATTTGTATTTATCTATTTTTCTAAATAGATTCCTCCTGGTTGTTTGTGTTTCTAATATTCTGTTTGGTCTTTTTGGTTTTGCAATCACCACTGACTAGGAGTTCCACAGGAAAACCAGAAGTTCCAAAATAGCAATCGGAAGAGAACTTGGTTTCGGTCACTTTTCCATTAATGCCTATTTTCCACCAACCACATAACCTGTGAATTTGGAATATTTTCTCAATAGCCTTGGCTTTCATAAGTTATAGTGCCTGTCAGGAAATAAAACTGCTTTGGTGGAAAGACCAAAATTATAGCCGAGAGCACAGGAATGTCGAAGCAGCCTTCGAAGTCTGGCAGAGCGGAAGGGAACAAAAGCGGGGCAGGCCCACGAGGCCAGCCTAGCCACCTAGAACTTGTGTGACTTCCCGTCACGTCTGCTGGCCTCATCTTCCGCAGGCACTTTGTGTAAGCACAGGAGACACTAGTCCCACAAACCCGATAAAATGTTCTACTTTGTGAATGCTTACGGAAAGTGTTTTATGGATAGAAATATCAGGTCATGTTTAGATATACATTTAATAATTCCCATTTATTGAAAATAATCCAACCTCATGAAACTGAAAAAGTCCTCAAGAGTGTGCTTTTTGTTGGTATTTCTAACTGTTCTGAAAGACACAGGGCATAGTGTATATACATTCACGACTTGAGGGATTTTGTGCACAAGATAAAGTATGCTGTTGGGTTATTTTTTTTGACATATTGGTAAATGCCTTTATCTTATATGGCTGGTAAATGTTTATACTAATTAATGAGTGGAAACAGGCTTGTGGGCTGGCAGAGGAGTGTCATAAACTCTTTTTCATTGGTCCCAGAGCTGCTGAAATCCTGGCTCCAATGCAGGTAGCTCTGGCCCAGACTAATATTTCTACTTTTACGCCCTCCATGAAAAGAGCCTGTTGAAGAGAATTTCTTTTCCTGAAAAAGTGCACCATTCTCCTTTGCCTCTCTTCCTTCATTTCCCCTCCCCTACCTAACCAATGCACATATTCATAAAATCTTTAAAAAAATATTTATTTATCCATAGCCAACTGTTTCTCTTTGTTTTTAGAGAGAGAGGAAGGATGAGAGAGAAACATCGATGCAAGAGAAAAGTATTGATTGGTTGCCTCCTGTACATGCCTAGACCAAGGAACTAACCTGCAACCCAGCTCTGTGCCCTGACTAGGAATCAAACCTACAACCCTTTGGTTATGAAAGGATGCTCCAACCAACTGAGCCACCCTGGCCGAGGCATATTCATGAGCTCTTGTTCCAACCTGTTAGGCATAGTCATGAGGGAAGACTTCTTGGAAGAAAAAGGGGTTGACAATTTCAGTTTTATTCCTGCAATAGAAAAGGATTTCATCTTCATCTAGATAGAAATGTCCACATTAAACTCACAGAGGAGAAAATAGGCTCGGAAGTGGAGGGCAGCTCATTTATCTTGTTCATCAATGTATTTCTGGCACCTGGTGCAGTGGACTTAGAGTAAGTGATTCTTAGCCAAGTTACTTTTCTTTGACTGTTTCCACATTCCATAGACAACAAGGATCTCTGTCACCTTGGACTGAGTATGAGATAGTTTATCAAATGGTAAATCAATAGTATTGAGCACCAACTATATGCAGAATTGTATTAGAAACTATTGGGATTGCAAAGAATGGTATGTGAATCCATATTCCCTAAGAGATTACCTACAAGTACGTAACTGCATATTTGGAAGGAGGTGTTATAACACATTCCCTATCAAGCATCTGCCTCAGAATCTAGCTGTATTTCCATTTCTAATCTGGTTAAGCTAGCCAAATGCCACACAAGAAACCATAAAGCCAATTTGGATTCTTGGATAACCGTGAACCAACACCCACTGGCTTTCTATGGGCAGGATTTGGCCGAGAGAAGTCATCTGCTGCCAGTGCTCAAAGGAAGTTAGGGATTAAATAAACCTAGTTCTGTGTTCCTAGGGTAGTGTCCATGGACCCATGAGGTCATAGTCTCAGTGGCACACTTGGCAAGTTCAGGGCACTGTTACGCTGTCTTTAGAGTTAGTTTTAGTGACTTGGTTAAAATGCACCAGATATTTAAGAAAGTTCTGTTGTGTTTCAAGGGCTCTTTTTCCTCCCCATTCCAATGTTAATAAATTTTGTTCCGTAACAAAGCTCATGTCTATGTTAGCTTCCTTTTTGATTTCCTTTTTGATACACTGTAGCCTTTTTTTCCTGTTTGGCATAAATGTGTTTATAGCTAAATTATGCAGTGAGCAGGATTTGTCAGCCTCAATAGTACCGATGTTTTGGGCAAGCTCGTTCCTTTTTGTGGGGGCTGGCCTGTGCCTGTGGGAGGTTTAGTAGTATCCCTGGCCTCTGCCACTAGATGCCACTAGAACACCCCCTCCTTGCACAAATGTCTCCAGATAGAGCCAAATCTCTTCCTTAGACCAACATTGCTTTTCTGCCTGAGACCATAATGCCATTACTCAATAGCCACAACTTGGCAAATGGGTTTTTCGGCTGTATTTAACCAAAACCCATGTGAGAAAAATGCCAGTGAGGAGGGAACCCCACCCCCCTCTTCCCACAACAATTGTTGGTTTTTACAAAGTATTCGTTGACCAAGAAAATGTCTTGGGCGACCTACACCTTCCCCACTCACCCTGTCCCCCCTCTCATACAGCTGTTTTTAAAATCCAAGACAGGTGTGCAGCACGGACAAGCTGCAGAGTTCTGGGGCGGTGGGGGGGGGCTCTCTGAGTGAGTTTTGCTGCAGGTATGTGTGGGTGACCGAGCTTTTAGGGGAATCTCTAGTGACTGGAATTCCATTCTGCTGCTTCTCCTTGCTCCTGAGGTTGCTTGTTGTTGAACTGAAAGGTAGAGAGAAGCTATTGTAAACGATTTTTAAAAACTTTTATTCATTGCTGTGAGCAGGGAGTGGTGCAGACGGCAAGAAAGCCACGTTACAGATTGAACAGAGGAAGGCCAAGGCAGTGCTGACGGTTAGATATGCGAGTACTTTTGGCAAAGCAGGAATAAAGCCGAAGGAACTATTCTCTGAGTAGTTTAAAATCTCCAGGAATAAACATTTAGGAGTTGTATAGGTGATTTCCCAGGATTTTTCTCTGCCTTCCCAAAAGGAGATCTTGTGTTCTATTTAGAGGTACCGCAGTCTGCCCTTCACTCTCTTCAAAAATAGAACGTTGGGAAAATAGGTCAGGTTTTATTGTTGTTGTTGTTGTTGTTTTACAGGCTTTTCTGCCCGAAGCGAATGGAAATGACTTTGGACGTGCGGGGGTGGGAATGTGTCTTTAGGTTTGTGCTGGTCCGTTCCCTCACTGCCCGCCAGTGGAAGCCTGGAACGCTGAAGGGCGTGGAGATGGATGAGGGAAGAAAACTCGGGGAAAAGGTGGGGGTTGGAACACAGCATTTCTTGACTAGTGGTCAGTTGATAGGATCTCATGTATTGCTCACAAGAAATCTGTGCGCATTTCCTATTTATAGATGAGTAGACTGAAGTGAGAGAAGTTAAATGTGTCGAGGGGGAGAAAACTAGGAAGTGGCAGAGCGGGCATTCAGATCTGTCCTAAAACCCGTTTTTTGTCTGTTACATCCTGACGCCCCCCGGACAAGGTGACATGTCTGTCATATGAGCCTCTCATGATGGGAATGTTGTAGGTTGGCGTCCTCTTTAATGCAGTATCAAATGTCAAGCTAGTGCATTGTGATTACGTGCTGGGTAGCTGCCAAGAAATTTGTATGTATTGATTACAGTCTGGCTACAGAGCGAAATACTTGTCTGCCAAAGATTCATTAAAGTACGTGTCTGTTTTTGCTACTTAAACACATAATGACTAGCAAAGAAAAGGCTGATTAAAGTACATAATTACATAAAATCTCTCCAAATATGTTATTTTCTATTTAAAGAGATCATTTAAAATTTTATTTGTGGTCCCAAAATTTTGTTTCAGAAACATATCCGAACCTCAGATTATCTCTAGAGTGTGTTATGGAGACTTTACAGAAGTGAACTGAAGTGATGAATTACTTAAGAAGTTAAAACAGAGAATTTTTCTCATTATGTTTCTTACTTACAGATTGCAGTCACCTCCACTGAAAGCCCCATTCCTAAAACTATAGACCAGCCTCTCTGTCCTGCTATGGCACATGCTCACCAGTTATCCATACAGCCCCCTTTTCCCCAGAGCCTGGCTCTGGACCACCTCTCCCCTCACCGCCTGGGGCCTGCAGAGGGAACCACCTCTGAGCTTTTCAGGGATGCTGTCCCCTCTCACCAGTGCATTCCTGGTGGCCGTGGTGAAAGGTGTCTCTGGGCCTGCCATGGAGCCTGCCCCTCCAGTGGGTCTTCTGGACTTACATAATTTATCCATCCCAGCACAGCCAGGCTCCTCAGTTCCATTATTCCTCTGCCACCTGCCAGGGCAGCTGTTTCTACATTGTTGAGAGTTGACTGCTGCTTTTCCCCCGCAGGCTTCTAAGAGCCATACCAGCAATAAATTTGTCCAATGCCCTGGATTCTTTGCTAGAATGTTAAATACCTTGAAATAAAATACCCCTAATTCAGTGAAATCTTGCCTATTTGGCCTCCCACTCCAGCCCCCTTGATCAGGCACCCTTGAAATCATGTCACAGGAGAACCGTCCTGACCCCTGCTAGTTCTTAGGTAAATAGTTCTTTAGGTACAGAGTCTTTTTACACCCTTATCAGACCAGCATGTCCCCAGCCAGGTTATGTTGAGATTTCCCCTAGTTATAAACCTAGAAGCCCGGAGAGGAGGTGTGGGCAGCTCCTGAGGGGCACTCTGTTAGTTTCCTACAACAAATTACCACCAACTTAGTGACAGAAACCAATACAAATGTATTTTCTTACAGTTCTGAAAATCAGAAATCCAAAAATCAAGATGTCAGCAGATGAGAGTTGATTTCCTTGCCTTTTTCAGCTTCTAGAGGTCACCTGCATTCCCTGCCGCAGGGCACCTTCCTCATCTCCAAGGCTTACAGCACAGCATCTTCTCATGAGTTTCTCTTGTTCTCTCATGTGCTCTGTGACCTCTGTTTTGATTGTTACACCTCTTTCCTGACCCTCTTGCCTCTCCCTTAGATAAGGATCTTGTGATTACATTGTGCCCACCCAGGTAATCCAGCATAGTCTTCACATCTCAACATTCTAACTTAATCACATTTGCAGAGTCCCTTAGGATTTTGGAATCAGGACATGGATGTCTCAGGGGCTATTATTCTGTCTACCATAGGTAACCTTTTGCTTTATGGGAGAGGGGCTATCATAGTGCAAAATGCTCACTCTCTGAGAGGAATGACCAGCTGCCTTGTGCCAGGGATTACGCATGCCCCTCTTGCCAACCAGAATGCTGACCTCTTCTCCTGCTGGGTGGTGGGCAGCCAGTTCAACCTTTATCTCATTGCTTGTTTCTGTGGATTGTTCCTGGTGCCATTTTTGTTATTGCAGGTAGTCTGGGAAGTTGGTGGCAAGGTGGGATTGAACACGCAGGAAAATTCCATGTTTAGGGAAAATAGGGAAAGAGATGAGATGATCTGGGAGAGCCTTCCACCCACGAAGCAAGTCTGACCCTGAGTGGTGAGCAGGAGAAGCTCTGCCATCTAGGTGACTTTCAGTAATGCTATCGGAGCCCTCAAGCCAAAGTTGACTGTCATGGGGGTCCCTGTGTCCAAGGAATGGGTTTGCCCGAATATTCTGGACACATTTAGTCACTTGTCAGGGGCAGCAGCCTATAGGAGGGATAGCCTTGGTGCAACCATGTCATTGGGTTCCAGAGCTCAGCGGATGGCACCCTTGCTCAATTATCCTCCTCGCATTTGGGGATCTTTGATTAGCATTCTCACATTGCTATGACCCCATCTTGACTTTCAAACACTATGGGATAAATCTTAGACAATAAACATGTAATCATAACATTACCACATTAGCCTTAAGAATGTGGTGTAAATACTACAGAGAGGTATAAACGTCCTTGGAAATTAAAAGGAAGGAAAGAACACAAACATTTAGGATAAGAAAATATTATGGTTATTTGTAATGTGCCTTGAAGAATAATTAATATTCTACTGGATTGATATTGGCTGAAGGGAGAGGGTCTCCCTCCTGGAGCAAATGGCTGAGCACAATTGCAGAAGGAGGACAATATGTGGTGGGTCTGGGAACAATGAGGGGCCCAGTGCACATGAGACATCAAACGTTTGGAAGAAAACAATGACGTCATAGAGTGGAGGGCGAGGATGGGTAGGATGGGTAGGAGTTAAGCAAGCAACAGGGAAGGAAAGTGTTCTGGGGGAGGAGATAGGACGTGAAGGGGAAGAGGTATTTTTGAATGAAGATGAGGTCTAAGGGAGAGGCGTGAAGATGAGCTATATTAGTGGATAACAAAGGTGGGCTTGCCATTAGATACGAAAAGTGTCTAGGAATTGTAAGACCAAGGTATTAAAATGATTATTAGTGTACTGGCGATTGTATTGTGGAGTGACAGTCAGAGAAGAGGAGAAGGAAAAACTCTGACCGGAAGTTGGAGGGTGAGTGGCGGAGGGTGTCTTAGAATTCTGTAGACTATAGCAAAGAGACAGAGACCGATGTCAGTCAGTCCATGAGTTATTGCAGATGAGATGTCAGGGTAATGAAGGACCCCTTTTCGTACCCCAGAGTAAAAACATTTATCATGGACCAACCAGCAGTTACAATAAGTGTGTGATAAATACTATCTCCCCTGGCAGCTTGTGAGTACCTTGGAGACTCATTCATCTTTGTAGCACCAGGGCATGTTTCAAAAAATCGGCTGTAGAAATATTCAGTAAGAAACTATTGAACAAGTGAATGAGGAAATGGGTATCAGGAAATGAAAACAAGTATTCATTAAGTACATACTGAGTGATAAGCACGATCAGGAACTTTTGCCTACACCATTTTCCAACAATCATATGAAATAGGTATTATTCCCATTTAAGAAATGAAGAGGTTGAGGCTTCGAGGGTTACATAACTTGCCCAATTTCCCATCGCTAGTAAATGCCAGAAACAAAGCAGGATGCTGGAGTGGGGTGGGGGTGGGAGTGTAAGTTTCCTTCATGGAGGAGGCCTTTGATGTGGTCTTTGAAAAAAGCTCGGTTTTGGTTAACACTAGGAAGTTGAAGGAGTTTACCGATAAAAAGGGACAATTTAGTGGTAAGACCGTGGACTTTCAGATGCTGCAGTGGAAACGAGACTGTGGAGTAGTGAGTAGAGCTAGAATGTCCAGTGACTGAGCAGGGGTGAAAGAATGGAAAGACACAGTGGCAAAAATGGGCCTGAAAAGCTGGCACGCAGGAACCATTTCTCTGACGTTATTTTCAGTTTGGTGAGGAACTACAGCACAGAATATAAACAATAGAAAACCAACTTATGCTATGTATTAGTTATCTATTGCCGTGTAACAAATTACCCCCAACATTCGGTGCCTTAAAAAAAGAACATTATCTCACAGTGTATGTGGGGTTGGGAACGGCTTAGCTGGTTCCTCCAGTCCGCAGATGCTCACAAGGCTTCAGGCAAGGTGTCAGCCCCACTGCAATCATCCCAAATCTTTCCTGGAACAGGATGCGCATCCCAGCTTATTTGCAATACTGCCAGCAGAATTCAGTTCCCAGCAGGTTGTGGGACTGAGGGCCTCAGTTCCTTACCACTTAGCTTCTCCACAAGGCTTGCAACATGGTAGCTGTCTTATCAAAATGAGCAAGTGGGAAGGAGGAGAATGCCAGCAAAATGGAAATCACAGGCTTTTATAACCTGATTTCAGAAGTAATACACCATTATTTTAGTTAGTTGAATCAAGTCTCTAGGACCAGCCCACCACATTGTGGGGGCAGGTTATTCCCAAGAGAATGAATGCCAGGAGGCAGGAGTCACTAGTGGCTGTTTTAGAATCAGCCTCCTACAAAGTAATTTGCTAGAAAGAAGACATCTCTTCCACAGGAAGAATTAGAGTTGAAGTTAGTGGTGTAGAGGTTAACATGAGATAAAAGAGAAATAGGTTGTGAATAACCTGGGCATATAAGGAAATAGAATGGTTCACTCAGACTCTGATTTATGTTTTGGACCCATCTTCTGCCATGGACTTTCTGGAAGGAGGTTACCTGCAATCTCATCTGGCCCTTCTTCAAGTGAAGTGTTTGTGGAGGTAGAACCTTTCGGTGTCTCATCCTCTTCTGAACATTTGCTCACAGGTTTGGAATCTTGTGTATTTCAGTGACAGCTTCACTTTTCACAGATCATGTCAAATGATTCAATAATAAAGGCATTTCTTGTGTTTCTGGAGCCCCAGTTAAGCTTTGAGACATACATTCTATGACCAGACAAGGGTTTTTTGTGGTCTTCAGTGGTCAAAGAATAGTAACTGAGAAGGCCCTATATATTGTACATTGATGGTCTGTTGTACATTGATTCAGTAAAGAAAGATGTATTTTTTAATGGAAAAAGACACTTTTTGTCTTCTGAAATCTAGGACATTTTTACTGTAGATTGAAAGGGAATTTTTTTATTTTTTATTTTTAAACATTTTATTTATTTATTTTTAGAGAGAAGGGAAGGTAGGGAGCAAAAGGGAGAGAAACATCAATGTGTGGTTGCTTCTCGAGTGCCCCCCTACTGGGGACCTGGCATGCAGCCCAGGCATGTGCCCTGACTGGGAATCTACCAGTGACCCTTTGGTTTGCAGGCCAGCAGTCAGTTCACTGAGCCACACCATCCAGGGCTGAAAGGGAATTTTGAAGGCCTCCTACACCTTTTTGGGAGGCCAGTTCAATTATGACCATTGTAATGGTAAAAGAGTAGTCTCTTCAGCAGATGGAGCTGAGATAACTGGATATCCGCAGGCAAAGAAAGAAGTTGGATTATTCCATAATATAATATAAGAAATTGGATTATGCCCTATTTTATACCATATGTAAAAATTAACTAAAATGGATTAAAACCTAAATATAAGAGCTAAAAGTATGCAACTCTTCGAAGAAAGGGAATAAATCTTTGTGGCCCTGGATTAAATACATCATGGTGTCTTAGATACGATACCAAAAATACAAGTCACAAGATAACTTTGACTCCATCAAAACGAAAAACATTTGTGCTGTAAATGGCGCCTTCAGTGAAAAGACAGCCCACAGATGGGGAGAAAATGTCTGAAGATCATGTAACTGATAAGAGAAGTGCATAAAAAAGCAACTCAATGAAAAAGACAAATATCCCAATTTATATGTGCGCAAAGGGTTTGAACAGATAATAAAGAAGATTTAAGAAAGTTCAGTAAATGTGGAAAGATCCTCAGTATGCAAATCAGAATCATGATGAGATGTCTTTCACACCTACTAGAGTATCTACACTGAAAAAGACAATAAAAAGTGCGGATGAGTATGTGGAGAAATGGGGCGCTTGTTCCTTGACAGTGGAAACCTAAAATGGTACATCTGCTTTGGTAAACAGTTTGACAGTTCCTAAAAAAATTAAACATGGAGTTAACATGTGATTTGGCAATTCCACTCCTAGATGTATACCCAAGAAAATTGAAAAAATGTACCTACCCAAAACCTTGCACAGCAGTATTCATAATAGCCAAAATGTGAAAACATTTCAAATATCTATTAACTGGTGGATGGGTAAACACAGTGTTTATAATGTATATGAACACTGGAACATTATTTGGCCATAAAAAGGAATGAAGCATTGACATATGCTACAATGCCAATGAACCCTGAAGTATTATGCTAAGTGAAAGGATTCAGATGCAAAACTCTACATAGTATAGGCCTCCGTTTATATGAATTGTCCAGAACAGGTAAGTCCACACAGAGAGAAAGCAGAGCAGTGGTGGCGGGGGCCGAGGGGGAGGAGAGATGAGGAGTGACTATCTCTGGCTCTGAGTCCCTTTTTGAGATGAGGAAGGTGCTCTATTAGTAGATGGTTTGACCAATGCACAACTTTGTAAGTAAAAAGCCCACTGAATTATATACATTAAGTGGGTGAACTTTATGATATGTGAATGATGTTACAAAAAAGCTGTGGTGAAAACCCCCCTTCCCCTATTTCACCTCTTCTGATTCTTGAAATTGAATAAAACAAACAGTAGTGTGGACTGTGTTGTAGGTGCCTATGAACCAACTTCGACCAATTTAAACTTTCAGCCACTGGCATCCCATTATACATTTTTTAGTTATATTATATCCTATTGGATGTATCTGACTCTACTACAAAACCCCATCACTACAACCTAATTGCATACCGTTCAAAGAATTGTAGAGTTCCTTTCGGTGTTAATACAAAGGCCAAGAAAAAAACAACATTCTTTGTTATTTCAGTGTTTTGAGTTTTCATTAACATTTTGTTACTAAAGATGAGTAATCTAATGAATGTAATTAGATGAAGTGCTAACAGTTGTCATATAAAATCTCGTAAGAAATAGTTCAAGTTCTAGCATCTCATCCTCTGAATTCTCAATTCTGTTTTTAAAAGTAGAAATAATTGTTTCTGAAATATAAGATCAGATATATTTAACATATTTCAAAATAATATCTTTCTAAGCACAAGATACATAATGACAAAAATTAAAAATTTCCACAGAGAGGCTATAACCACACATGACAGCTTATTTTTTGATTTGGCAGTTTTGTAACTTCAAAGCATCTGGGGAGAGTAGCAAGTAATAAAATAAGACAGATTTATGGAGCCCACACATGGCAATATTTTTGTGTAAAATTAGTCAAAATCATTATACTTGTAAATGAAGAAACGGATTCCAACAATTTTGCATATTTTAAAGAGCAATCATATTTGGTCTCTGTGAACTGAAAGAGCTGAGCAATTTGTTGAATTTCTTGATCACCAGCACTGGAACTCACAGTAAAATCTGAGGAAGTCCGCCAAGCGTTGGCTCTCAGAAGATTGGGATAATAATACATTGATTTTCAATAAGTGGAATTCAAGCCATACTGCAGTCTATATCTTCATATCCAGGGATCTGAGGGGAAATAAACCATTAGAAGAATTTTCCACTGACACTTCTCTGTGCTGCTCTTACATATTCCTAAAATTTTCTCATGAAAAAGGAGGGGCAGACGTAAATGTGCCTCATGTTAAGAAAATAAAAAACATCCGATGGACAGTACTTCAATTTTAAAACATAATTGAGAGGAGTTGCGGACTCCGGGCCTGTGGCAGGAGGGGCACCAGAGCAGCCTGGACCGTGGAGCAAGGAAGCATGTAAGGAAGTGGCCTTGCAGAGGCAAAGCTAGGGCAATTTTAACATCAAAATATTAAGTACAATAGTGAATTAGAAACCACTGAAAAAGGAATGTAGGAGTTTGTTCCAAAAATAAATAGGTGAAGTGAGGGCTCTTGCTAATAGTTGAATGCCACGGGCCAACTAGTAAATGTGAGGAAGCACTGGACTTGGAAACATCATTTGGAGCCATAGTAGTATAGATTAGATTGGGCAAGAATAATCAGTGGATTCTAAATATGGGGAGAAATTCTGATGATGAACAGGATATTTGTATGGATTTAAAGTGTCTCTTCGCCAAGTACTTAACTGTTCTAAGGAAGAATAAAAATTGAGTCATCATGCAGTGAAGAATGAGGTCTTATGTTGCACGTTGACTCATGATCAAAGTTGTTATCACTCATGAGGAGTAGATGGACATTGTATACCTCCAGGTGTGACATTCCCAGAAGGACAGCACATCACCTATGCAGGGTTGCTGCTGAGAATACGTAACCTCCTATAATCGTGAGGCAATGTCAGACAAATCCCAAAGGAGGGACTTTAAACATAGGAGGGACTGTATTTTTCCAGTGTTAATATCATGAAAGATACAAGTCAAGGCTGTGGAAATGTTTCAGATCACAAGAGGGCAGAGACATAAGTAATGCGATACCAGAATGCAGGTGGGGTAGTGCTGTACATGACAGTCAGTGACAGTTGGCATATAAATTAGAGATCAGGTCAAAAACATTTGCTGATGTTTAATTTGCCAGAGTTGGCAACTGCATTTTGGTTATATAACAGAATAATCTTATTCTTAGGACATATACATTCAATTATTTTTAGGTTGAGGCCATGATATATTTAACTTACTATCACATGGTTCAGAAAAATATTAGATATAGCTAGAGAGCTACATACTTAGATAAATAGTACCAATGTTAGAGAAGATGAGGTAAAATATTAAAAATAGGTTTAATCTGAGTAAAGGATATATGGGTATTTTTCATATTTCTGTTATAAATTAGACATTATTTCAAAATAAAAAGTTTAAAATATATCATTGATCTGGGAAATGTTTGTTTCTCTTGGCAAAGGATTGCTTGCTTGTGAAGAACTCAGCAAATGAATCCCTTGACTTGGGAAATCTCGTGCTTTTCAAATATGATGACTTTGCAAATTAAAAGTTGGATGCAAGTTTGGGATTATGTCGAGAAGGCAATGCAAAAGGCTAATTTTATTTCTGTTAAGAGGCTATTTGGTTACAAGAAAAACAAACCCATGTTAACCAGAAGGGCCATTTATTATAAGGAACCAAGAGAAATTCATGAAACCCAACTGTGGGAAGTACTGCTGGCCTCATGGGAACTATTAAGATGTCAGACTCTCTCTGTCTCTCTCAGTCTCTCTCTATTTCTATCTCTTTCTCTTTCTCTGTCTCCTTCCCTCTGTCCATCCCTCCTTCCCAGTCAGCTCTGGTCAGAGCTGCAGGCTTTTCAGAGAGAAAAGTGAAGCTACTTCTTTAGCAAACGTTAGAAGAGGCTCTTCCAAATAGTGACATGCATTGCTCAGGTACCCCCTACATTTATTTTACGTTGAAATAAAAGAAGAATCACTGACCATTGCTCTTTAATTAGTAACTGAATAAATTTAACCTATAATTAATATAGCAATGATTAATCTTAAGGGTAGTGTAAGATATAAAAATTTTAATTTGAACAATGATATGCTTAGATTTGCCTGTTATAAAGATCCCATTGACATAACATGGAGAGTAGCTTTAGAGAAACAAGAGTGAATGTGGCATATAATTTAGATGCCATTATTATAGTCCAAGCAAAACACAGTGACTTGGGTCTGGATCACAGCAGCAGAGGAGGTGGAGGGAAGAGGATGGATGAGAAACATTCTTCACATGTACAATGGATAGGCGCTGGTGTTGGATTGCATGTGAATGACTGAGGGAGAAGAAGTTTTCAGTGTCTCCCGGGGTTCCAGTAGGAGCGAATGGAGATTGAAAACAGAGGAGGAGTAATTTGAGAAAACAAAAAGGCACAAGTGGAGCTCTCAGGTAGCTGGACAGCAGATGTAGAGATAGAATCTTGATGAAGATGATAAATGTATGGCATTTGAAGGCATGGAAATTTCTGCAGTAACTTCATAAGAAGGAAAAGAGGGAGGTGATAGAAGGTTTTTGAGCCAAACCCTGAAGAACTCCCAACATTTAAGGAATAGATGGAAAAGATCTCCAACAAGAGACTGGGAAGAAATGGCTTCAGATATAGGGGAGAGATCAGGAGATTGTACTGTTGTCAGATGCATTGATGGGTTTCAAGAAGAAGCAAGTGGTTAACTATGTCAGCCGGTGATGCCAGCCAAGGAAGATAGGGCAGTTGTCATTCTTACCCCTTTATACAAATGAGATACCTTTTAAAGTTCTGAGGGCTTAAATGACTCTCTCAAGCTCTGTTAGGTGATGGAGATGGAGTTCGGACTCATGTCTTTTGTATCTTAAGCATTGCCTCATTCATTTAGTCAACACGTATTTGTTTTGTGCCTATTATACATAATGGATACTGAGATAATGTGATGAACAAAGCCTTACCCATTCTAGGCCCCTACTCATAAATTTGTAATGTGGTGCATGCTGAAAGGTGTAATTTGTAGGAAATGGGTAAAACATTCTGTTGCTTTACAAACACACGATGACAATTTCATGATGTGAAAGGACCCCGATCTATCGTCTCACAGTTCTACAGGTCAGAAGTTGGGGGGCAGGCCTGACTGGGTTCTATGCTCAGAGTTGCAAAAGGCCAAACACAAGCCTCGGGGGAAAGTCCGTGTTGCCTTGGGTTACTGGCGGAGCTGCAGGCAGACCCTTCATACTCAGAAGCCCCGCAGACTCTGGGCATTGCTCATGCAGCAGGCACCTGCGTCCCTGGAACCGGCTTTGGCAGTGAGGAAAAGCACCTGCCTTTCCTTTTTCTTTTCTCTTTTGGCTAGTTCAGACCCTCAGGGAGGGGCTTTGTTGTTGTGTGTGGGTCCTGTGCCTCTTTTGTTGTACAGAGGACCACACCGCAGAATCAGTGGCTGTCTGCAAGTGCTGAAGAATGGAGTGGGGCAGAAATCTTCATGTGACTGATGTTTGGATGAGAGGGCTCAGATACAGACAGGCAGGCCTGGTGGGGTTCAGACCTTTATTTGTAAACTATAATCTTGGTAATCTCAGACATGCTGATTTTAGTTTGTGATTCTCAGTAAGCGTCCCTGAGTTCCAGTTTCCCATCTGTAAAAAGTGGGTAGAGTAATGTCAACAAGCTACAGAAGGAAACAGATCTAAAGCAAGTGCTCATTAGATAATAGAATGGGACCCGAAATGCCGGTAGTATCTCATACTGCATTCAGAGGACCTGTTGGCTGCCTGCTCAAAAGCCGCTCCACTTTCTACAGGGTTGGCAGCGCCTGTCTCCCATTACAGAGATTGAAAAGGCAAAATACTTGTTTTCCTGACTTCACTTACAGCTTGAATATGAGCGTGTGACTTAATCCTGGTCTGAACCTGTTACAGTCACCTTGAAACTTTTAAGGGGAGACATCACTCTCTACTGGAGAAGGAAAAATAGGAGGAGAGAAAACACAAAAGTCCATGACATTGGAGAGCTGCTGAATTAACCCTGGAAACGCCTTCCTGTATTAGGATTGTGTGAGTTATGATGAGGAAATGAGTAAGCCCAAAACCTTAGTGGTTTAAAACAGTGAAGGTTTATTTCTGGCTCCTATTATGTGTATAGTGTGGATCGCATAGGGGATTTGCTCCATGTCTCCTTACTCTGGAAGCCAGGCAGATGGAACAATTTCATCTTAAGTAGCATTAGATTATTGTGTCAGAGGAGCAAACATATCTCTAGAGGGTTTTAAATCATTCTTTAATTTGTCTTCCTATTTCTATTTTATTTCCCATCCAATCCATTGATGGATTGACTTTTCCATAGCTATACTTTCCACTTTTATTAAAGTTATTGCTGTAGTAATGCTATGTAACAAACAGCCCCAAATCTCAGTGGGTTATAATAATAAACATGTGTTTCTCAGACCTGTGGGTCAGTGGTGGTTTTGTTGGATTCAGCTAGGATTGCCCATGTTTGACTTCACACATTTATTTAATTCAAGCCTACCCCATGTAGTTCTTTATTTTGGGATCAGTTGGTACGTAGTCTTCTCTTGGCTAGGAAAACACATGCAAGCAAACCAATTCTTTCAGGCACATTTAACATCTTTGTAGGTATTACATTCGTTATTATTTCATTGGTCAAGGTGAGTCATATGGCCAAGACCAGAGTAAAAGTGGCAGGAATAATATGCTATCTTCTCCACTGGGAGACATTGAAAATTCATGTGGAAAGAGATGTGGACAATAATTTTGTTGCAAGGAGGAAATAAGAATTGGCAACATAACTCCAATTTACCATTCATATGCCAGCAAACTAATTAGAACCTTCAGAAGCTCTACATCTCTCACAAAGTAAAGCCTACTGTCCTAAATTGGGCATTTGAGACTTTACATTCTTACCTTTTCATTCTTTTCTATCCTTTTCTCCCATGCCTCATCACTCAAATCAATACTGCTCTGTTGTATCTCTGATCATCCATGATACATTCGTGGTTGTGTCTCGTTGATCACATTTCATCCATTCCCTAAGTAAAACCTAAGCTACCCTTCCATGCATTCAGTCTCCAGAGTTTGCACCATAGCGTCTATTTGAATTGTTTATTTAGGGATTAGCAATTGTAATCTTGGATGAGTTGTCCTTTTTTTTTTTTAAAAAAAAAAACACCAGAAAACAATCCCATGTAAAAGCCGTAACTTTGAAGCATGCAGAATAACTTGACCACTTGGAATTACAATTCTTGGCTTTACTGTAGGAGAATACCCACAGGCCTGCAAGCCAGTAATCATTTTCATTTCCTTGAGAGAGGAACTCTTACTGGTAACAGGACCCCCTTTTTCATTAGCCATGGATATTTGGGGTCCTGAATAATGGAATAAGCAGTCAAAGTGCAATCTGCTCATATAATGTTTGGAGGTTTGGTGGCTTGTGTGACGTTGCCTCTATCCTTAACTTGGAAATCTGTACTGTGGGAGGGTCCTTTCCATGCTTCCCTCTGAGCTCTCAGTGTCTAGTAAGTTGCAGCTCCACATTTGAGCTTTGGGGAATTGCTTCTCTGTCTAGCATCCCTTGGTCAGTGTTTAGATATTTAAAATTACATAGATTGGCCATAGCCACAACTGGCAAAGGGAACAGTTTAACACAAAAGGAATTCAACTTACCCTAGGGTGGCCATCTTTGATAGTAGGAAAATGCCCTTAAATTCTGCAGTATTGCTTAACTCTGTAGCAGTTTTGATTAGTCAGGGATCTTCAGAGGAAAAGAGCTAATAGGATCAATAGATAGATGATAGATCATTAGATAGATGATAAAGAGATGGATAGATTGATTTATCCTGAGGAACTGGCTCATGTGATTGTGGGGGCTGGCAAGTTTGGAATCTGACGGGTCAGCAGGCCGGAGACTTGGGGAACAGATGATCTTACAATCTTGAATCTCAAGGCAGTCTCAGGCAGAATTCCTTCCCTTTCCAGAATCTCAGCCTTTTTCTTTAAGTCCTATAACTGACTGGTTGAGGCCCAGCCACACTATGGAGGGGAAACTGCTTTACTCCACGTCAACTGATTTAAATATCAATCTCATTTAAAAAGTACCTTCACAGCAACAGCTAGACTTGTGTTTGACCAAACAGTAGGTAAATTATTGCCTTATGAAATTTTTTTAAAAGATTTTATTTGGACCTCCTCTGG
>PVJI01001014.1:193925-206791 GCA_004026765.1 Micronycteris hirsuta
CCCATCTACAAATGAATGGATCCAGAAACTATGGTACATTTACACAATGGAATTCTACGCAGCAGAGAGGAAGAAGGAGCTTATACCTTTTGCAACAGCATGGATGGAACTGGAGAGCATTATGCTAAGTGAAGTAAGCCAGGCAGTGAGGGACAAATACCTTATGATCTCACCTTTAACCGGATCATAACCAACAAAATCAGAAAGCAAGCAAAACATAACCAGAGACACTGAAATTAAGAACAGTCTAACAATAGACAGGGGAGAGGGGCGTGGGGACAATGGGGAGAAGAGTTTTCAGGAATCACTGTAGAGGACACATGGACAGAACTAAGGGGGAGGAGGGAGGTGGGGGGGGTAGGACGGGAGGGGAAGGGAGGGGGGAGGGGAGAGGCTGCAAATAACTGTAATTAAAAAAAAAAGATTTTATTTATTTTTAGAGAAAGGGGAAGGGAGGGAGAAAGAAAGGGAGAGAAACAGCAATGTATGGTTGCCTCTCACATGGCCCTCACGGGGACCTGGCCTGCAACCCAGGCATGTGACCTGACTGGGAATCGAACCCGCAACCCTTTGGTTCCCAGCCCGTGCTCAATCCACTGAGCTACACCAGCCAGATGCCTTATGAAATTTTTGAAAGTAGATTTATATTAAAAATAATTCAGCAAAAAATAAAAGTCAAAAGCTACTCTGGACCTGATTCCATGTAAATTTTGACCAAGAAGTATCTAGTGATACAATAGTAATAGAATTTTGGGTTGCGGGGGTAGTTCTATTATCAAGTTCATAGCAATAATGAAAGAGAAATCTGGCTATAGGTACAGGAGTCATTGGTTTGTTAAATTTTACATGTTCAGACCTTTGAAATGTTATACTTTGCAAACTCATACTTTTATTCATTAAGCTTCTGGCATGGTATTCAGATAGCATGGGCTGTATTGGAGGACATATGTTCTAGTTGTAATGTGCATTTGTTTTTCCAAAGTTCCCCTTTTAAATATTATTCTTCAACTTTTAATTTTTAAAAATAGACGCTTATTTCACCCATTTTAATTTTGGCAAAATATACTTAACAAAATTTACCATTTTGATTATTTTAAAGGGTCCAGTTCAGTGGCATTAAGGACATTCACTACATTGGGTAACGTTGTGGCTGTCCGTTTCCAGGGCATTTTCCCCATCCTAAATAGAACCTCTGTACCCATGAAACAATAACTATGTATTCCCTCCTCCTCCAACCCCTGGCAACTTCTGTTCGACTTTCTGCTTCTATGAATTTGCCTGTTCTAGTTACCTCATATAACTGCAGTCATACAATATTTGTCCTTTTGCGTCTGATTTATTTCATTTAGGGTTATGTTTTAAAGATTCATTCATGTCATAGCATGTATAAGAATTTCAGAATATTTGCAGCTGATTAATATTCTATTGTATGTATATACCACATTAAAAAAATCCGTTCACCTCTTGACACTGGGTTGTTTCTACTGTTGGTGTACAAGTACCTGTTTGAGTCCCTGATTATAATTCTTTGGGGTCTGTACCTAGGGATGAAATTGCTAGATCATGCGGTAATTCTGTGTTTAACTTTTTGAGAAACTTCTTAACTGTAACGTTTTAGTTTCTTAACCATTTACCACCGTGCTTGCATTTTTACATTCCAACCAGCAATGTACAAGGGATCCAATTTCGCTGCATCCTCACCACACTTCTTGTATTCCCCCTTCTTTTTTTTGAGAATAGCCATTCTCTTGTGAAGTGGTAGCTCACCTTTGATTTGCATTTCCCAAATGACTGATGATGTTGAGCATCTTTTCACATGCTTATTGACCATTTTTATATCTTTAGATAAGTGTCTACTCAAGTCCTTTGCCTATTTTAAAATTGGTTATTTTATTTTCTGTTGTTGTTGAATGGTCCAGAGTTTACCTTTTTCATGTTAACTGCTTCTTGTTGGCCATGTGTACTGCCAGGAAAATGTGCACCTGATCATCTAGGTTATTAGAGAGCATGGGGGCCTTGAGAAGCCTCCACTGACCGTAGCATAGTGGACTGCGCCTGGTCCACCTTCCCACAGGCTCTGTCATGCACTGTATTGCAGTTGCCTTCCAAAGATTTGACAGCTTTCTCTGGCTCACAGGGCATTCTTGACATCCTTAGGAAGTAACCTCCCACCCCAGGAACTCCACCCCAATGCCTGATGGGAGTTAGTGTATAACTAACTGACTGAAGAGGGATAACTCTGAGGCACACATTCTACATGGGATCCCAGAGACCCCAACAGGTGCTAGGGTATCTACTCTCAATGATAACTGACTCTTTTATTTCTTTTCTTTCCCCGGCGCACTTCATTTTTTCTGGTATTTCCTGTCACCTCCTCCTATACAAACAACTTGCACTTGAATCCTTGTCTCATGATATGCTTCTGGGGAATCCTAGGGAAGACAGAAGCGCAAGTTACGTGCAGGGCACAGACAAGCTGGTAGTGTGAGATTGGGTAGAATGGAGAAGTTTTAGAGCCTTCCTTCAGTTACTTAGCTAGGGAGGAAGTGGGCTCCTAAGGTAACGCCTTCTCGTGGCAGGGTAGAATGGTCGAAACATTGGCAGTGACTTACCTCAGAGTACCAATAGGAAATTAAGTAGTGGTTGCAACTCTCCATGATACATTCAAGTCCTTTGCTCTTATTTTCCATGGAAAAAACTGCTTTGGGAGGTTTAATTTTAGTTTCTGTATACTTTTTCAATACAGTGTCTCTTGGTCAGATCAGAGAGTGGCTTAAAAGCAAAGGGTGGCTATGGTCTTAAAATAAGATCCTCTTGCAAAGTTTTGAGCACTAGATAAATATGACCTCTAAGATTAATCACAGGCAATTTGTCATTTACTCATTGTAGCTATTACGATTTCCATCTTACAGTTGCAAAAACTGAGACTTAGAATACCTAAAACATAGTAAGCACCCAATAAATCTTAGCTATTACTTTTACTAAAAAATTTGATTCTATGATTTAAATATCATTTCAATCAGTGAATGGGACATAGACAAAAGGCTTACTTCTCAGACTTGCATTTGTAGCAGAAGTGGAAGGAATAACTAATATGCTAGTTAAAAGACTCAGATTTCAAATATCTTGACATTTTTAATTTAGGCAAAAAAAATTATAGCACAAGTATAGGATGTGGGAGCCCTGGCTAGACAGTAGTTGACCACAAATTTTATATGAGCCAGCAGTGTGATGTGGTTACTCTAATGCAATGTCCAGCATCATTCTAAGAAGGCATCTGACCAGAAGATGGGTGTAATCCTCCTTGGTCAGATCAAACGTGTCCATTGGAAGGACCCAAATTTGATGAGCGATCTTGCTGAAGTGTAGGAAGCTACTCTGGGACGTTCAGAATGGTAAAGCGTTCTGGAAGCCCTGCTACGAGGGAGACACTTGATGGTACTAGTGTTTATTCTTCTGGGTCTGGATGGTGTAGTGTCATCATGAGCTTGGAATCAGACAGATCCGAATTGAAACTCAGCTCCTCTACTTTGAAGCTTTGTGAACTTGGGCACAATACTCTGTGCACTCAGTTCCCTTTTCCTGAAAGTTGGGAAACTTACAATCCTATGCTCAAATAAGGAATCATAAGCAAAATACTTGGCATACACCAGATGCGTTGTAAATAGTGGTTTTCATTCTTTCACATATTTGAAGGGTTGTCATGTAAGCAATTGACACCCTCCCTTTTCCCTCCCCCAAAGACAGAACTGGGACCAATCACTAGTAGTTACAGGGTAGTAATACATTTTCATTTGTTATTGGGAGTAGCCTAGTGATAATTTGATTGTCTTACAAAAATACAGATGCCTCAAAAAAAATATGTCCTCTGCCTAGACTTCCAGACTTGTTTAGCCAACTCTCTGTATTGTGGACATTTCAACATTATGTGCTCAAAGCAAAATTTGTGGTTACCTCCATTGCCTGCAAACCTGGTCAACCCCTTGTTTTCCACATATTGGTAACTTGTACCACCACCTGCTCAGTTGTTCAAATGAAATATTTTGGAGTTGTATGTAATACTTCTTTCTCTTACCCCCCATCCCTATACCAAGTTACACAGTCAGTCTAACTAGTGTTGTCAACCCTAATTCCAAAATCCATCCATTCCTTTCTGTCCCCAGGATGATGACCTCAATTCAAGCTATCAAAAGCTCTTGTCTCATTTACCACAGTAGCCTTGTAGTGTGTCCCTTTCTTCTGCTTCTGCTTCTTTGAATTCTATTCTCCACATATGAGCAGTATTTAAAGTCTCCTGTTCAATAGTTTTCCCACTGCACTTAGAGTAGAATGCACAATCCTTCTCTCAGTCGGCAAAGCCCATCATAGAATGGCCTTTGCCCACCCCTCCAGCTTTGTCTATTAGCACCCTGGATCTATCCCGCCAATTTTCTCTCTATTTATTTTTCCTCTTTTCTGGCTAGACCAAGTTGGTTTCCACATTAGATCCTTCATCTGAGCTATTTCTTCTGCTTTGAACACTCTTCCCCCAGAATTCCACTGTTCTCTCCTCCAGTGGGCCATCCTTGATCGCCCAGTCCTTGGTGGTTATCCAGTCATCCTCACATGGTTTTACTTCAGTGTGTTGAATTGCACTTGTCCTTATCGGAGGGTTTTTGTGTTCTTTGTTCTCCATACACATGAATGTGCTAAAATGTGTATTTAATACACAGATGCAAAAATAATGGAACTAAGTACACTACAAAGTAGCGGGTCCTTCATCAATGAATGTATGTAAGCATGCTTTTTTTTGGTGATCATATATTAACAGATATTGTAGAAAAGATTCCTGCCCTGAGTCAGCAATCCACAGATTCTATATCGACAGTTTGCATCTTCAGTAGCTCAAAATTTGTTTTAATTGTGAAGAAATCAGTGCTTTGTTTGCATATTTTTTAAAAAAAGAGCCATAAAGAATGGAAGGAGAGAGGGAAAGCGCCTTTAGGACAAGTGTAAATTTGAAAATGGGTGCACTACCAGGGGATCCATTAATTAGTTGATTTGTATAAACTTAGTTGATAGACCTGAGATAAATATCCCAAGTGCCTCAGCACTAACATCTATGGGTGTTCATCTGCACATAGCTTCTACCATGTGCAGTTTTATCACTGTGTCTGTCACACATGTTGGAATTTGTGCTTTTCTATAAAAATCAAAAAAGCAGATTCATTCTCTTCGATGCATTTCATCTGTTCCTTGTTTCAGCTGTATAAATATTATTTGCATGTCATGGGTTTCTGACCTCTACTGGTGGAGACCAAATCGATTACCCATGAGCTGCTCAATTTGCAATCATTTAAAATTCCAGACTCTCTCTGGCACAGAAAAGAACAATGGAAACTTGTCACAGTATGCTGTCTTGGTCTATTTCTTTCCCTTAATTTTTTTTGCTTTCCTTTTCATCCCCATCCACTTTCTTTTCTCCCTTTGTGCATGTCCCATGGGTACCGAAGGGAAGCTCAGATCCTCTTCACAAGCCATCTCATTCTTGGTCACCAGATGAAAACATGAGATCCTTCCACAAACCCGTTAAGTTCACTAGGTTGGTAAACCTTGAGTCTGCTGAATCCAGGTGTTCAGACTCGAAGGAGGAAGATAGGGGACCAAGGGACATTTCTGTCACATGAGCTCCACGTGGTTTATCCACCAAGTAGCAACATCTCTCACTCTCACTGTCCCCGCACAGCTCGAGGGCAGCCTGATCTGTCTTTAATCTACTCCGACCACAGAGCAAATGTTTTAAATAAAATCTCTGCATGAGTGAGTCACTACTTTTCTGGCTTTTATATGACATACCGAGGAGTGATGGTTTACTTTGCCTGAGTAACAAAATTAATATAAGAGAAACATTTTTGTTATGTGGTATCTTAAAAAAAAATACAAGAAGAAGAAAGAAGAGACATATGGGCCTGAGCAGTAAAATTTGGATGAAAAAGTTCCACTTGACACAAGGAAAATAAGGAAAAAATGTAGTAAATTTTCTTGGCAGAGAAGGGTAAAAAAAAAAAATCAACAGGAAGAAGTAGAAAAAACCACTTTCACTAAACAGCTGCATGGACTCCAATAATGCCACTTATGTAAGGTCATAATCTCTAAGAAGCTTCTTTTACATGATCATTTTTTAAAGAGATGTTTTATATTTAAAAACTTGCTTATATATTTTGGTGGAGTCTGCATTAGGGTAAAAGAACATGTTGATATTTTTCCATCTCTCCTTAGAGAGCTGGTTTATGCATAAATGCAGGCGGTAGTGGTTGCCCTCCTCTGGCTTGGAAGGATGAGATGTCTATGGTGTATGAAGGTCTCTGTGCTGTTTTGTCTGACTCATATTGTCTAACTTCTCTAACATCAACTCAGTTTTCATGGTTCTGAAGCTTTGACCAAATGTTTTATACCTAAGGAGAGGGGTGTGGCCTGAAGGCGTGCAAAGGTGCAAGGGTGTTCTGGTGCCCTGGGGGCCACTCAACAATATGGAGGTGTTTGTGTAGCACTTTGATTTTCCCACAAATCGATTCTGATTCCAGAATGAAAGGGACTTCCTTTTGGGCCAAATCTTGCTTTCATCCACGAGGACAACTGATAAAAACAAAGATACTCTTGCTTAGCTTGGCAAATCTTGTCAGGAAGGAGAAGCCTGGGATGAAATGGCAGGCCAGTGGAAGGTCAAAGAAGCTACAGAGCTAACTATTTGAGATAGGACAGGCTTAGCGTGTGCCCATCTCCGTAGGTGAGCACTGGGTTATTGTGCCAGGTGTTCTCAGTGTCATTGCGGACAGGTTACTTTTCCTCTTCTGCCTCGTTTTCCACATCTCGAAGTGAGGCTACTTACACCTGCCCTCTTCCATACAGTAGGGATAATTGATATCATGTATGCAAAGTACCGCCCTGCTTCTGGCATATAATCATGTGCATTTAACGATTTGATAAATGCCATGCTTACTGTAAAATACTTGCTGAGAGCATCTTTTAGAGTCCCTTTCTCTTTCTCCTGCCTGGCATGATGTCCACAAGCAACCTTTTCAACTTAGAAGACAAGGGTTTATGCTTTGTAAGTAGCAGCTCAATGATTTGTTCCTGAAGTAGATGCAGTTTTTACTCTACAAATGCAGTGGTAAAAATTAAATTATTTTTAAAAAATTCGATGAAATTTGATTCTCAGTTTCTAACTCATTGGCTTAGCAGGAAATTGAATTTCAGTAAAAAGGGGTGTTCCTTGGGGCTCGAACAATTTTGGGGCTAACCTTGGCATAGGCTCCTGGTTGGGGGCAGGGGAGATCTGAAGGAGTTTGGGTGTTGATATTGATGCCAAGACGAGGCCCTGGTCTTTTTTTTTAAGTCCAGCCTCCCTGGGTTGATCCATTTTGTCCACTGAAGTCTGGCCACTTTTCAGGAAGCTGAAAGGAAACAAGTTTAGGGAACCTATTATTAATAGCGCTCTAAAGTCTTGGTACTACCTGAGTTTGGGGAAACACTTTTCCTTCTTTCTCTCCTGTATCTCCTCTTCTCCAGTTTCCTTCACTTTTCTCACCCCATGTGAGGATTACCTACTGTAATTTACTCAAAGCATTCAGGATTTTGGAAACATAAGCTAGAAAGTGAAGTCATCTTCAGACAACTTCAGATTTTGCCCTGTAACTCAAACCCCATCAGACAAGGGAACACTTACATTTGATTATTTTCTTATGGGGAGAAATACAGAATAAACAAAACACATTATCCCCATTAATTAGCTTGCAATGTGCCAGTTTTGAGGATGATCAAAAGGAGTGTCTGATAGTATTGTTTTCAATTTGCTTTTTACAAATTTAAAAATGGGTAGAAACATTCCTTACTTAGGATGAGGAGTGGGTGGTTGGAAAAGAGAACTCAGCCTTGACTTGTTTTTTTAAAATACACTACTTACGTCAAAATCCTTTTGGATTTACAAAAAAAAATTGCGAAGGTGGTCGGGAGGGTTCCCCTGCTATTAACGTACTGCCTTAGCATGATACATTCACCGCCATTCTCTCCCCAACTTTCCAATGAAACAACTGATACATTCCTGCTAACTGAAGTCCGCATATTATTCAGATTGCTCTCATTCTCCCCTCCTGTCCTTTTTAGGGTCCCGTCCAGGGCCCTGCCTTACATTTAGTTTTGTCTCCTTGGGTTCCTGTTGGCTATGATAGTTTTCTAGGATTTTGGTTTTGATGATCTTGGCAGTTTTGAGGAATACTGGTCAGGTGTATCGTAGTGTCAGTTATACTGCATTTTTTTCTGGTATTTTTGTCAATTTTATATTGGGGTTATGGGTTTGGAGAGGAAGACCGTAGAAGTAAAGGCCCATTCTCATCACATCCTATTGAGGGTACGTGCTATCAACGTGATTATCACTGTTTTTGCTAACCTTGATTACCTGCCGAGGTGGTGTTTGCCAGGTTTCTCCACCGTAGAGTTACTCTTTCTTCTCCCCCTGACCCCCCCACTTTCCAACCTGTATTCTTTGCAAGGAAGTCACTATGTGCAGTTCACTCTTGCGGGGTGTTTTGTCCCATCTCCTTGAGGAGGAAATGTTTACATAAAATATTTGGAATTCTTCTGCATGGGAGATCTGTCATCCCCTATTTATTCATTTATTATTTATTCATTCAATAACTTATTTATAACAGTGTGGACTCCTGGTTATTTGTTTTACATGTTGGGTTATATAATCCAATATTATGTTATCTATTTTGCTCAATTTATTCTAGTTTCTACATTTAGCCAAATTTCCTCTGCTTTTTACTCAGTGCTCATGCCTCTCGTCCCTTTCTTTTATAAAAAGTGATGTGAAGAATTAAGACTGAATAACTATTTTCCGTAAACACACGTAATGTCAGGTGATTTTTAGGACCGCAGAAAGCAAGTAAACAAGTGTTGCCCAGTTTAGAATGAACTCATCGTGACCCTCTCAAGATTCTCAAGTTGCTTTACATTTGGCAGATGACCACTTCCTGTTTTTACAGGGGAGAAAACCTCTACTAAGGTCCGAGATATCAAATGGCTCTGACAAGCAAAATTTGGTTCATGGAAGTGAAGAGCTTGGATATAGATGGATTTGATTTCCTTTAACATACATGCAAATTGCAAAATTAAGATATAAGAAGACTCAAGGCATAGACCATTTTAGGTTGTTTCCCCCTTCCCCATCTCAGAATGTTTGAAAAATACTTTGAGATATTTGAACATTACCAAAATCATGCTAGGAGTATCTTCTAGTTCACAGGTGGCAAACCCAAGGCCTGTGGGCCGAATCCCACCCTCCACCTTGTTTTATCCGGCAGCCGCACTGAGCTCTCGCTTAACTGTTAAGGAGTAGTTACATTTATACAGTCCTAAAATTATATTCGGCACTTTGAAGGCAACTGCAAGGCTGATGTGGCCCCTGGTGAAAATGAGTTTGACACCCCTGTCTAGTCAGTTCTTACGTTGTTCTCTGAAACTTAAATTTGGTACCTATAACGTTAAAAGTATTTAATGAAATTGTGGTCCAGAGTCATCATATTTTAGCTCTATAAATAGATTGATGAAAGAAGGTAATTACCTTATGCACTTCATATGTGGCCATGTATGTTAAGTTTTATATACAGATTCTTCTGGTTTTTTGTTTGAAGATGGAATAATGCAAACTTCTCTCCCCCACTGATTACAACTGAAAATATTTGGGTAAAATACAAAACCAACTCCTTGGAGATGTTTAAAAGTCAGTAGAAGCAGAGGAGCTGTGGAATAGTGTAAAACACTGGAAACGTGACCTACGGGGGGCTGTGCTTTCTGGTTTTTATCCTTTTCTCTTTCGGTCCTGATTTGCACGCATTGGCACAGGAGGTGAAAACTCCAATAGTGGTGCCATTTATGTACGCAGAAGGACTAGGAAAAGGTACCCCTGTGGTCTTAATAGTGGGGGTCCCCGCTTTCCTTCTTCCTTCCTTTCCTGTCTGGTCTTGCTCT
This sequence comes from Micronycteris hirsuta, assembly GCA_004026765.1. Lineage (NCBI taxonomy): Eukaryota > Metazoa > Chordata > Mammalia > Chiroptera > Phyllostomidae > Micronycteris > Micronycteris hirsuta. The sequence goes on from PVJI01001014.1 coordinate 203,934, forward strand.
GAGGTCAGGCTTCTGTCACAGAGAAGCAGGATGCTCTCAGTGCAGACAGCTAAAACTCAGACAGAAGCCCTGTGTTTCTGGCCAAAGCAACCACAGAAAGAGGCCTAGGAGTGTGTGAGAGTGTGGGGGCATCCCAAAGAGAAGATGGCTGCAGAAGAGGACCCCAACTTCTCTGTCTGAATCTGCACTCACCCCAGGCTCACTTCTGACCAGCACATTTGTGAGGCAGACCTGAAGAAACATAGCAAAGGCTTTGAGAACTGGACTGATATTTAAATGATATTAAAAAATCAATGACATTCACCACATTAGCAGACTAAAGAAGGAAAAAACGTTTGCTCTTTTTGATAACATTCATTACCTGTTCAAGATAAAAACTCTTACAAATTAGGGGTGGTATGGAACTTCCTTAACCTGATAATGAGCATCTACAAAAGGTCTATAGCTTTCATCATACTTAATGGTGATAGACAGAATGCTTACCCACCCTCAGCACTTCTATTCTGCTTCCCACTGGATGTTCTTGCCAGTGCAAGTATACAAACACAAGAAATAACAGGCCTGTAGATGGAATGGGAGAAATAAAAGTCTTAATATTTGAAGATAATCTGATTACCTATGTAGGAAACTTCAAAAAGATACTGAAAGTAATAAATGATTTTAGCAAGTTTGAAGAATATGAAGCCAATATGTAAATATCAGTTATATTTCAATATGATAACATTGGAAAATTACAAATTTCAAAACAGTATCATTTACAATAGTACCAGAACATGAAATACTTACGTATTTTAGTTGCACATGACCATTTCTAACTATAATTTATTCTTTTTTTTTTTTAGGGAATGTACATCAGCGTGTAATAACTCAAGCTTGCTAAGTGGTTGAATGGGCCTGACTAAAAATGTTTAGATAGGAATTTTAACCAAACCTCCAGAATAAGTTAGAACTGGAAGTATAAACATGGGAGTGAATCTCATTGTTTTATAGAGAGGTGATCCTGTACTTTTGAAGGTAGACTGAATGTCAGACATTTACGCTTAAGAAAGCAGTCCAATACTATAAACCAAAAATTGATTCCACGACCTAGTGTGGAGGTTTTCAGACTGTCTTCCACAGAGCCACAAGGTTTTATAAAACTGCCTCAGGGTCAGGGTGAAAGATCTATTTGTGTGTGCATGTGTGTGCAAATATGAGTGAATGGGGAGTGTGTATGTGAGTGCATGTGTATAAATGGTATGCATGTGAATGTGCAAATGTGAATGAGGTGTGTGCATGTGAGTGCATGTGTATAAATGGTATGCATGTGGATGTGTGCAAATGTGAATGAATGAGGTGTGTGCATGTGAGTGCATTTGTATAAATGGTATGCATGTGAATGTGTGCAAATGTGAGTGAATGGGGAGTGTGCATGTGAGTGCATGTGTATAAATGGTATGCATGTGGATGTGTGCAAATGTGAGTGAATGGGGAGTGTGCATGTGAGTGCATGTGTATAAATGTGAGGGAATGGTTGTTTGCATTCAAGTGAATAACTGTGTGTTTCTGTGTTGGGGAGTGGGAAGGAAGGCTGTGTAGGTAGGCTCTGCCTGCACTTCCCTGTTGCCCACCCTCTCAGTCACAGCAGCTTTGTTTTTTTTTTTTTTAAATTTATTTGTTTTAGAGAGAGAGGAAGGGAGGGAGACAGAGAAAGAGAGAAACAGCAATGTATGGTTGCCTCTCACAAGGCCCTCACTGGGGACCTGGCCCGCAACCCAGGCATGCGCCCTGGCGGGGAATCGAACCGGGACCCTCTGGTTCCCAGCCCGCGCTCAATCCACTGAGCTACACCAGCCAGGGCTCACAGCAGCTTTGTTTTATTTGTATATTTTTGGAGATCTGTATAAGATTTTTCTTGGGAAAAATAATTGTGAAATCCACTGATCAACTAAAAAAAGAAAAGGCTAATGAAATTGACAGGGATCTTGAAGACAGACAGCAGGTAGACAGCAAAGATCTCCAGAAGCTGGCACTGGCTAGCGCATGAAGAATTTTTCCATTACCTATCAAGGGTAATTTGGGCTTTGAGGACAGGAACCGTAAGTACTGAGGAGTTGGAGGACTGGTAGGGAGCTCAGTTGTTGATAGGAAAATTACAGGGAGCGAGTCAGTAACGTCATTGAGGCAAGAACACATTTTGTGTTAAATTGGGCTGTAAAGGTCTGAACCATAACCATGAGAAATTGGATCCAGGCAACCATGGCTTGGGAACAGCTCTGAGCCCAAGGTGCAGGAAGGGGCCAAATCTACAGTGACCTTCAGGGGGTGGGTCATGGAACATTTTGTTAGCATCACCTGGGCAGTTTGTTTAAAATGCAGTTCCTGTGCTCCTCCACCAATCTGCTGAATCAGGGTCTCGGGCTGGGAATCAGAAACCCGCTGTTTCTAACAAGAGTGCATCCTCATGAATCTGATGCCCTCTAAAGTGTTAGAACAACTTGCCAAGTTTCTCAAAATTCTTGTTGCTGAGAATCACACGTGCATGGTGCTTGTGAGGCGTTCAGCTTCTCAGACCCATTCCCTACAGATACCTGGCTGAGATGAAGCTGGGCTGTTTATATGCTGGGCTGTTATTATAGGTAGTAGCACTGGGGCATAGTGAGGTAAGAGTCCCATTTGTATGGGCAAAAGACATGAACAGACACTTCTCGAAAAAAGACATACAGAGGGCACAGAATCATATGAAAAGATGCTCAACATCATTAGCCATCAGAGAGATGCAAATTAAAACCACAATGAGATACCACCTCACACCAGTCAGAATGGCCATCATCAACAAAGCAACAGATAACTGTTGGAGGGGATGTGGAGAAAAGGGA